>JAWNPL010000163.1:0-2500 GCA_035047545.1 Drosophila paranaensis
ATACCCTGAACCCATTGAAAATGGGAAAATCAGGTATAATGTTTTTGTTGAAATGTATGTAACAGGGAGAAGGAGGCGTGGCAGACCCCATAAAGTATATATATTCTTGATCAGGGAGAGTAGCCGAGTCGATTTAGCCCTGTCCGTCTGTCCGTCCGTCCGTCCGTCCGTCCGTCCGTCCGTCCGTCCGTCCGTATGTGTGAACGCGTCGATCTCAGAGCCTATAAGAGCTAGAGACTTGAAATTTTTTATGTAGGTTCCTGTATACAGTGCGCAGATCGAGTTTGTTAAAAAAAATCGATAACTGTTCCCGTTTTAATGTTATCGATTAAAAACCTTATCAAAATGCAGGTATAAATTTATATCTCCCACGTCTTTGAAGCTAGAGTCTTCAAACATTCTTTATTAGATTTGTGTTTATTTCTTACAATTTTGATTTTTATTAAATTTTGGGTACCTGCTCCAAATTTCCCCAATTATTAAAATAGACTATCCGTTGCACATAAAGCTAATATATAAATGATTTGCATTTTTCTAAATTTAAATTTTTTTTATAAAATATGTAGATCATATGCTGAAAATTGCATTAAAATTAATTAAGACACACAGAAGTTATTAAGCAAAACGTTTGGCTAATTAGCAAACATAAAAGTGACGCGCTGCTGCGCCAATAAGCAGTTTTACTATACATGTGCACACATACATACATGTGCACACATTCTCATCATTCTAGAAGATTCGAAGTATTGGCGCAAGTGCGATTGAATTGTGAGTTGTTCACTGAGACTTTAGTTAAGGTTTTTTTATTCCCAACGTAACAAGTGTCGTAGCTCAAATGGTAGGGCTGATGCGCACGGTGTTGGAAATTGCTGGTTCTATACCGATCTGAGTTAATGTATTATTTTTTAATTTTTTTAATATAATTTGTTGGCCAATTTAATATTTAAGTTTTAGGAATCGTACAAAAATGTTGTTATATCTTTATAATAGTGAAAAAGGCCATCCGTCATTCATGTAGAAGATACCTCAGAATGTGTTAAATAAGCACAATTGCAATGAAATGTTTGTTTAATTGCTTTAATGTTGCATTTGTAACTCATAAAATGCTAAGTATCACGGTGGTTGTGGATGAAAGAAGAACACAAATTCTTAAAAAATCTTTGGTTCGAATCGCGGCGCTAACTTTTCTTTTCAAAGAATCTTCATGCATTTATACAAGCAGCTATTTATATTTTTGTGTGTGTTCTATTAACATTTTTATCAACTACATATATCTATATATATAAAATTCTCGAGTGTGGTGTTTGTTACCAAACTACTCCGAAACGGCTCGACCGATTCTCACGAAATTTTTTATGCAGATCGTGTAGGACTGAGAATCGGCCAACATCTATTTTTTATACCCAAATAATAAATAATTGCGCTAATTACTGATCAAGAAAAATAATACATGTTATACACCAATCAGTTTTCCAACTTGATTTATTACAACAATGCCACGAACTACCTGCCAAAAAACAAATGTTAAGGGAAAAAAGATAAATGAGTCGTCAAAACAAACAGATCTAGAGGCATGCAAGATAGAAGAGCAATAAGATCAGATGCAGAAAGGCAACAAAGTAATGCAGATGTCCGTGTAAGAATGGCGCAGTTACGTGCATCACAATTACAAGAGGTACGAGATGAGCGAAACCAACAAAGACAATTGGAACGAAGAGAAGCGCGCAGATTCGTAGCCAACAGACGTAGAGGGATTGACCAACATCAACAAGTACTTCGAACATTTACATCACATTCATTTCTTCGACTAGCATTTCAGTATGAGCCTGATGTTGAATATTACGCTCATTCCAAAGAGGTAATTGGTACATTGGACAAGGAATGCCCGCACTGTCAAGCCCTTAAATTTAAAAATGAGCCAATTGGGATGTGTTGCTCATCAGGAAAAGTGAAACTTCCAGAAATTGAAACACCGCCGGAACCATTGCACGGCCTCCTTATTGGTACTGATCCAAATTCTTCGCTGTTCTTGCGTTCAATTCGGCAATTCAATTCATGTTTTCAAATGACATCGTTCGGAGCAACGGAAATAGTTAAAAATACTGCTGCAAATGGTCAACAATTTAATTCCACATTCAAAATCAAAGGCCAAATTTACCACAAAGTCGGCTCATTACTACCAATGCCAAACGAACCTTATAAATTTTTACAAATTTACTTTATGGGTGGCGATGACTCCGAACGGGCACTCGCCAATCGCGTGAATACACGTTGCAACTATAATCACCTCAATTCACCATTTGCAACGCGCATTGTCAGCTAGCTGGACGCTCTGTTAAATGAGCACAAACACTGAAGTATTCAGAAATACCTCAATATTTTACATGGGCTCAATCGAAAAAATGGATGCCCCGCAAGCAAGGCACACCAGTTGAGGCGTGCCCCGGCTTATTTAAGTCAAATAATTTGGGTCGTGTATATACAGTCCATCCAAGGCAGA
>JAWNPL010000163.1:7500-18503 GCA_035047545.1 Drosophila paranaensis
GTCACTTGTGCTAGGTATTTTGATTTTCGATATAGGCAGGTTTTAAAACTAATGAAGAAGGATAATGGTGTTTTTGGTACTCATTACGTTGTTAGGTTTTATTGGCGTGTTGAGTTCCAGCAAAGAGGCTCTCCTCATATTCATGGCATGTTTTGGCTGAAAGATGCCCCTAGGCTTGACTCACTTAACCTTAGTTATGAGTTTTATATTAATGCTCTTAGATCTAGCATAAAGAAGCCCAAGATTTTTTTAAAGCGATCATTCGCAGCAATAAAGCTTAACGCTTATAATAAACATCTTCTCCAACTGCAGCGAGCTAATATAGATATTCAGTTCATATTAGATCCCTACGCTTGTTGCAGTTATGTCGTTAATTATATTAACAAGTCTCAGAGAGGGATTTCCAAACTAATGCGTGAAGCAGTTAGTGAGATTAGTAGGGGCAATGTAACGATAAAACAAAAGTTACAACACATAGGGCACAAATTTATTTCGGGCACTGAAATATCTGCCCAAGAAGCCGTTTACTGCTGTTTAGGTATGCACTTGTCCGAAAGCAGTAACGCAGAGACATATATAAATACTTCATTGTTCGGAGCATCGGGTTAGGATGCTTAAGAGTAGACAACAGTTAGAAAATTTACCCGATGGCTCTACAGATATATTTTTATTAGGGCTCTTAGATCATTACGTTCAGCGTCCTGCCGCTTTAGATAGTTTATGCCTGGCTGATTTTGCTGCTTTTTATAGTTATAGCAAACAGCATGGTGGAGCTCGCCAAGCAATAGAACAGAATGACGCAGAAACACCAAATACAGATTCATTAGTTTTTGCACTTCGCAATGGTAGTGGTTTCGTTAGGAAAAGACGCTCTCCCAGTATTATTAGGTATAGGAGATTTAATATTAATACTGAGAGAAGCCAATACTTCAGGGAATTAGTTATGTTATATGTCCCATGGAGAGACGAGGAGGCAGAATTAGTGAATAGAGACTGCGAATTGTTTTGTATTCAGAATCAGGAGTTAGTTGAGACAAACCGTAGGCAGTACAATAGCTTAGATGATAGTGAGCTTCAGAATGCTCTTAACAACGCAGTACAGGATGAGAATGAGGGCAATATTGAGAATAGAGAGGTAGTTGACGATCGGCTTAGAGTGTTAGGGTTGCCAGAAATAGATCCTAGATTGAATGTCTTAAAAATTAATGGAAATGATGAGAATCAGGAAGAGAATGCCACTGTCCGAGTAATAAAGCTTCCTGCTTTGCTTTCGTCCGATAGAATACAAGATATTGTTAGGTCATTAAATTTAAAGCAGAAGACTTACTTTACACATGTATTGCACAATGTGAAAAGTAAGTCAACATTTTATGAATTCGTTGGAGGTGGTGCTGGTGTCGGAAAGAGCCGACTGATCACCTCCATTTTCCAAGCATTATCCCATATATTTAACAGTAGGCCTGGGACTAATGATTCAGCAAAAATTTTACTCTGCGCCCCAACAGGTAAAGCTTCTTTCGGAATTAGTGGTTCGACACTACATTCCATGTTCTCTCTACCAGTAAACCAATCTGGTTCTGATTTGAGAGCTTTAAGTAATAACTTAGTCAATAGTTTGCATTCAAGGTTAATAGACCTTAAACTAATTATTATAGATGAAATATCTATGGTAGGCTCTAAAATGTTTTCTCAGTTAGACTCCCGTCTAAAACAAATTTTCAAAAATACTTCTCCATTTGGTGGTATTTCTGTCATAGTATTTGGGATCTACGACAGTTATCACCAGTAGGCGATCGTTGGATTTTCGAATCCAACTCTCACGATTCCTACAGTGCAATATACGCTTCTTCGCTCTGGGACCTCTTTAAGTATTTTGAGCTCACAGAAATAATGCGACAGCGGGAGGACCAAACGTTTGCTTCTGCTTTAAATAATATGGCATCGGGAAATATGACACCCGATGATATAAGCCTTATCCGTTCCCGCATTTGTCAGCCATCGGATGTGCCCGATGATGCTATTCATCTGTTTAGCACAAAGCGGCAACGGATAACTACAACAATATAAAGCTTAACGCTATTGGAACGGATCCATTTACTTCCTTTGCAGAAGATTATATTAAAGCTACTCATTTAAATTCAGCGAATAGAGAAAGAATTTTAGAAGTCGTGAGTAGCTTTAGATAGTCCGAAACTCAGGGACTATGTAAGTCCCTTCTATTAAAAACAACTGCCAAATATATGATTACGGTCAATGTAGATACTGAAGATGGGTTAGTTAATGGGGCAACAGGCATTTTAATGCAAATAGATTTCGATGCATCCAGCGCCCCAAGTGTTTTATGGATGAAATTTCCAGAGGATAGTGTAGGAGTACTTGCTCGCTCAAAGTGTACGCATCGTACAGAATCTTCGTGGAGCCCCATTAAAAAAATTGTTGCTCATTTTTATATATATATTGACCGTAGGCAGTTCCCAGTTGTGCCTGCAGAAGGTATAACTATACACAAGTGGTCCACACTTGCTCCCGAATGCACCGAGCTGCGTTATACGTAGCTTGTAGTAGGGCAACAACTGCTTCGGGATGTTTATAATAGGAGATTTTCTTCCACCTAAACCTCCAAATAGTCCGATTGCGCACTGAAAAGCTTCTTCGATCACATTATGATCATCTGCTTGACAGTTCCGCTTTAGACATTTTCTTCCATAACACACAAAGCATTAACTATCATATTGAAGACATTAGATCTGACAGATTAATGCTTATGTCGTCCGTTCTATGTTTCGTTGAAGCGTCTACTTACGCTAACGAAAATGTAAATATTGCTGGGTTTAGCATTGTTGTCCGCCTTGATTGCGAGGTAATACCTAACGCAAGACGGCCAAATAGGGGGATCATCATTTATGTTAGGGATATCATTTTAAATAATGTATCAAGCTGCTTTAGTGTTAAGAAAGTAAATGGATCGTCAGTTTTTGAATATGCTGTATTTAAGTATAAATCGTTAAGCTTTGTAATTGTTTATAAAAGTCCGTCGTATCCAGTCCGATTGTTTAATACCGAATTCGAGGATTTATTTCAGCAACATCCATTTTTGACAGAAAATTGTCTTATTTTAGGAGATTTTAATTTGTGTTTGAGCAAGTTTGAATCGGCTAGGGCATTATACAGCGAGTTAGTTAGCAGAAGCTTTAGAAGCTTATTAGATTTGAAAACGTCTACAACCAATTGTGATTCGCACATTGATTGGGCGTTTTCAAATCTATCCACAGAATATATAAGTGCTAGGACTTTTGAGACAGTTTACAGTTAACACAGTGGTATTTCTGTTAGTATTCAGGATAGGGAGTTTTAATGTAAATATGTGTAAATATATATGTTATAATATTTATTTTTAATTTATATACATTTTTAATGTAAATATTTCAAATATATAAATATGTAAATAATTTTATAGAATGATTATTTTATTGTTAAAAATATGTATTATAATTTTATATATTTTTATTTCTTTATTTGCATAATAAATGAGCTTTTTATTTCTTGGTTCAGGGTAGTATCTAGTCGAGTACTCTCGACTAGAGTTTTTTTCTTGTTTCACGTGAACTTTTCACGGCATCCAAAACTTATTTGAGTTTTAAGTCTTTTATAGCATTTTCATTGCTTAACTCACAGTGGAATTTTTATGTTTTGTTTGTTTTTTTTCGCTTTTGCTTCTGCTTTGAGTGTAGTTTGTGAGCTGGCTTTTATAAGTGCATACATATGCATGAGATCATAAAGTTGGCGTGTGTCAGCGTCTCTGTGTGCGTAAGTGTGTGTCGTAGTACATTTGTTGTATATGTTAAAAAAATAGCCAAAACTGAGTAGGAGTGGCAAACAAATGTGCACGCACCAACACCGAATACACACGCACACATACACAAATACAGTTGCATAATGGCCGACATGTGTATGCTGGACTTTCGTCGCTTCCTTTTACCAACTCTTACTACCTCTCTTTCGCTCTCTCCCATGTCTCTCTCTCTCTTTTATCCCAGTCGCAGTCGCACCGCACTCAGTCGTCAACGGTAATGAATGCATCCGGCATGCATTGAAAACTTGACTCATATTTCATAACCAAAATAAAAAACAACAACATGAGCACTAGCGTCAACAACAACCACAACAACTGCGGGTACATTGACCATCTTGTTGCTGTTGCAATTATTTGCTGCTGCTGTTGTTGCTGTTGGACACAATAAAAAACCCGCATACCCACACCCACTCCCACACCCACACAGAGAGAGAGAGAGAGAGAGAGACAGAGGGAAAAGAACGTGGCTTTGATATCTGAGATTTTAAGCCAGTTTTTCAGCTGTTGCGTGTTGCTATTTTATTATATTTCATCAACTAGCACATTCCAAGGATTTCTCACCAGCAAGAACAACAACAAAAAACATTTCATATTTTAATGCAACTCAAGTTTTTATTTTGTTGTTTTTTAATTGTGCAAATTAATGCAAATTTTCCAACAATTTTTTTGTACTCCTCATTAAAATAACGTTTCAAATGCAGCTCAGCGCAGAGCTGACATGGCTATGCCACTTACGGCTCGATGCAGACACATTATGGGATTATGGAAAATTACAGGGAAAAAATTGAACGGAAATAACAAATATTCAAAAGTGCTGTTATTAATTATTGACTGACTGAGGTGGAGCAGCTCAAATTGTGGTGGCCGTTAAACAAATTGCGGCTAAAGATCGAACAAATTTACCTTCAGTTAAGTGTGGCTGCGTTTTTGCTGGAAAGTTTGGTTCGATGAAATAAAGTAATGATTTTTCAAGGGGCTTAAGTTAAGTGCGAGTTGAGTTCTGAATTTATTTAATGTAAAATGTGTAAGATTAAAACTGATGAATGAGTTTAATACCCAAACAAATTTAAAAAAAACTGATGTATAAAGTAATTCGAATTAATACAAAGTCGTTGTAAAATATAGAAAAACTATGTATGTTTTAAAGTATGTAAAGAAGGGTTGGCTATCAAGTATTATATAATATGTGTTTTATATTGTATATATATTTTATATTATATTTATAATTATTTTGTATTAAATTTTCAATTTTTTAACATCACAATTCTCTGTTATTATATATTTATGATTATTTCATATTATATTTATATATATTTATATTTTATTTTAATATATATTATTGAAATTTAATTCAATTTATTTATATACAAATATGGATTTATAAATTTTCTAAAATAAAAAAAAAATATTTTCCAATTAATATGAAAAATATTTTTTTTTTTATATTTTAAAAAAATTTATTAAACCATTTTTGTATATATAAATCTTAAAAGTTTCTTAAATATAAAACTAACAATAATACAGTAGAAAAATAAATAAAGATTGAGCTGAGTTGATTAAATTTCATTCACTAAAACTGTCAAATGAAATATGCATTGGCATTTCAAATATAAGATGTCACAGTCACAGTTTATGTTAACTTTAGCTAAAAGCTAGTAAATGTCCAGTTGTGGTCGATCACAAGCATCAATGTCTTCAGAAAACACACAAAAATGTATTAATTATGAAGCATGTGGCATCATATATCACAACTCTCTCTCTCTCTCTGTATCACTTAAAATTTTCAATGAAAATTCAACAAATTCATGCTCAAATAAGCTTTGGAATTGTTATGTGAATAGTTGAGCAAACCCACAAAGATATTTATAACACATTCTTCAACAAACATACACATAAACTTTGATTACAATTTGTCATACCAAAAGCAGAGCCATTTGCAATGCAGTTAAAACCTGGCTATATATATGTTGGAAGCTACCTCTTGGAATGCATCCATTGAATGGGTAACTAGACAGAATCTGACAGCCAACGCCCACGATAACTGAAGACGATGACAAAATGGGCTGTCAGCTGTGTGTGTGTGTGTTGCGTGGCTCCCCCATTAGATGCACCAAGTTGGAATGTCAAAACAGTAAACGGCAAATGTCTGCCAGACAAAACACAAGCCCACCTAAGGACATACCAAACTACAATGGCAAAAAACCAAAAAAAAAAAAGAAAAAAGAGGGAGAGAGAGTAAGGAAATGGCAGCTGCAAAGTGCAAGTTCGTGTGCTATGCAAAGTGGGAGCTATGCTTGTGACTGGCCAGCAAGTGTGTGAGTGTGTAGAAAGAGCGGGCTACATGCACAACATACATAGACTAAAGTGCTGGTTAAACAAAGCACTGCACAACAGTGCGTATGTGCGATGTGCGAGCGATGAGCAGAGACAAGTGGTAAGGTAGCTGGCAATGCCAAAAGTTGAGTAGATTTTTGGCGTCTGACAGAGAGGTATTTTAAGTGCGTCGTACAGTGTGTAACAGCGGGAATAAGAATTTATGAAATAAATATAGAAATTTTATGCAGTTAAATAGATTGAAGTTGAGGCGCCTGCAAAATCTACTATAATGTTAAAATTTTATAGTCGCCATAACAATTGTAAGTAAATGATGATTACGCAATCCTAATTATTAAATTCTTGTAAATTTGTTTTTAAAAACATTTATTTTATTTTATTAATTAAAAAATCTAAATATTTTTTAAAATTATATTTTTTTATAAGAAAATTGGCTAAGTCTAATATTACTTTAAGAAGGTTTGGCAAAAAATTTATATATAAAAATATATTTTTAATATATTTATTTATCGTTGAACACTACTGAAGAATATTAAAGAGATGCTTAACTGCTGAGGCTCTGGGTGTATAATATATATATAAATAAATATATATAAATAGCACGGCCAATTGGCTTGAACTGAAAATTGTCAGAGTCAAAAGCTGACACAAAAGTCAAGTGTGCAGCTGACCTAAGGTCAAACGTCATTCTTTTGGAATATTTAAATGAGAACTTTTTATTTCAAGCTGTGAGAGACACTGCAGTCAAAGGATATACTAATATAAATATACTATACTATACTAATATAAATATACTATATATAAATTAATATAATACATTTTTAATTATATTATACAGAAGTGAATTTATCAGCCTCTATTGTACTATCTCTCATGTCAAAGCCTTCTATTTAAATATAAGTACTAGATAAGAGTATATGAACTTAACGAAGACCTAAAAAAGCCTCAACTACAATCGCTCAAGTTGATCTTAGCCAGAGTAACTAAAATTCAACATTCCCTTTTCCAAGTATTATGTCTTTCATATTGCTGCTTGTTGTATGCTGTTTTGGCTGCTGCTGCAAGGAACACAACAAGTTGCACGTTCAACGCTTTACACGCAGTTAAAAACACAAAAAGCCCCAAAACATTTCAAGCTATGTCCTGTGTGTGTGTGGACATAAATTACAAAACTATCGATTGAGCTGTGGTTGGTTTGGATATTGCTTGGACTCGCTTCAAAACTTGAAATTGTTTTCGTTTAAGGAACGAAAGCTGAATGGTGAAGCGTTTCTACGCTCGTCTTGGGTAATTGCAAGAAAATCCTATTTAATCCCAGCAAATGCGACTTTATCACGCAAAAAATTATGAAATATTCTCGCAGCAGCAATTGCTTGTTCTTCTACTTATTGTTGCTGTTGTTGTTGTTGTTGTTGCTTTTCCGCTTGTTTACACTTGTGCTGCGGCTGCTGCTGTGTTGCTGTTGCTGTCTGTCTTTTCTTTGCCGCCTGCCTTTTGGCAATATTCATAGAAAAGCGAGTAGAGCAAGAAATAAAATAGCAAATGGCAGTCGGAGTTTGCTTGGATATTAAGTAACTCATAGTTCCTTTTTAGCAACATCATCATTTTTGGGGTTTCCTCGAGTGCTCTAAGCAAAACGCAATGGGCTGCGATGCTATTTCGCATTTATTGTTATTAAGGCGCGAGGGCTAACCCTAGAGAATCAGAAAATTGTGCTCTTTATCGCTTGAATTGTGATAGATGCAATTAACAAGTGTTTTTTCTTTTTCATATTATGAATATGTGGAAGTGGGAAAGTGGTTTTTATTGATTTTAAAGGCAACTATTAGCTGTAAGTATTATGTTTTATTCAAAGATATCAAATAGGTAGAATGCTAGGCATATATGAATATAAGTATATAAACTTATGCTTGCATATTTTATTAATATTTTTTTTTTTTTTATTACTTTTATTTATTTTTTTTTATTTTATATATGTTTTTTTTTTACATATTTGGTATTTATTTTACAAAAGCTACATTAAAAACTTTCCATTTTCTTTAACTATTATTTTATGTATATTAATTATACTTTTTTTAATATTTATTAATTTTTATTTATTTATAATTTTTTTATTTGGTATATTTGTTAAGTGTTACATATTTATTATTTTTTTTACAGATACTACTGTAAAAACTCTTCTTTCTTCTTTCTTTTTTTATATATTTATTTTTAATTTTATATATACCTTTTTATTTTAAATTTAATTTTATTTATTTTTTATATTATTATTTATTTAACAAAAAAAAAAACTTTTCTTTCTTCTTTAATTTTTTTTTGTTATATATTTATTTATAATTTTATATATACCTTTTTATTTTAATCTAATTTTATGTTTTTTTTATGTTATAATTTATTTATTTATTTACTTATTTTTATTTTTTTTAAATATTTTTTAAGTTTTATGTAGATTTTAATATTATAAAAATAATCTCTGTTATAAACTATTATATATCTTATTGCTGGTACAGCCCTCGTCAATTATTAGGCTGCCTTCCCCTCCGTCTCATCCATTATTCTCTGCCTCTCTCATTACCCCGCTAAGCTCAGCTACCCCGAGCGATACTCTCCAACGTTTTATGCAGATGAATGCGCGCATTTATGAAACATTTTGTTGTCATCGCTCAATTCGTTGATTATTGTTGTTGTTGGTGTTGTTGTTTCTGTTTTCACTTGCTACTGATGAGAAATAATGTTTGCGGAAAAATAAGATTTGTTTATTTTACGAACGATTGATTTTGCGAACCCCTCGGAACGTCGCGACGTGCGACCCCAGCGATGCCCACACAGCAATTGCGTTCATTCTGTATCTTTTGCTTGTCACTTGTCCGCGCTTCATTTTGTGCAGCTTAAAAATTAATTATCGCCGGTCTCTGTCAAGCTCTGCCCGGCTGTGCTGTCGGCTTATATCATTTGTTTTTCATCTATATATATATATATATATATATATATATATATATATATATTTGCAGTTTTTGTAAAAAGATCGTCAAAAAGTTCTTGCGTAAATCTTCAACAAAATTAACTTCGATTTTTGGGCGTTTTTTCGCCTATTTTTCTATAGATAGATTTTTTTGTATGTCGTCTACTTACCCGGCACAAACATCAGGAGCAGCAGCAAAGCCAGCCAGCAAATGCAGCTGGTGCCTGCTGACGTTGTTGTTGTTGTTGTTGTTGACTGGCTACGCCCACGCTGCCCACAGGATGATGGCATTGTGTTGGCTGTTGTCCTGTTCGTCCTTCTGCTAAGCATTTGCATGCGAGCCTGCTGCCCGTTCTTAGGCAGCATTGACAACATCATCGCTACACAATAAACCTAGTTTTGCTTCCACTATATATATATATATATCTATATATGTATGTATTTATATATGTTTATATATATCTACTTTTCTTTTATAGTTCTTTTAGTTGCGCTTTGTGTTGTGTCTGGCGTAGCGACGGACGCTTCCTTTGGGCGGACGCCTTATAAATATATATTGGCCAATAAATGTCAATTGTATTTGAGCCACTTTGTGGGCCAACGCTGTCTGGCTGTCTATATCTATATTTCCTATTTATATCGAGTCAGCGGAATCAGCTGCAATTATAAAGAGGTTAAACATGGGTTAAGTTTTGTTTGTTTCTTTTGTTTAATTGGTTTTTCTTAATGTCTGAATAAAGTTAAATTTCATTATGCTTAAAGTAAAATAATATTTATTTATATGGATCTCCTGATGTTTTGCTTTGAGCCTTAGTTACTGAGATCCAAACTATATCTTATCTAGCTCCCTTTGCTCTTCGACTGCAGTTAAATCAAATCAAAATTATGTTAAGAGCATAAAAGCAAATAGCTAAAAACTCGTTACTATTTTGCCATTGATTCGCTCAAGGAAAGTATCGAATCATCAAATTAATTTGATAAATGCTTCATTCAATTTTGTTTTCATTCGATTGATTGTGCTCCGATTGGCGATGCTTTGGTCCACTTTGTCGTCCACTCTCCCCCTCTCTCTCTCTATCTCTCTCTGCCTTCCGCTATCTCTATGGATAGCCATCTCTTTGCTGAAGCTAATGCCCATGCAAACAGTGAGATTAATGCAATTAACGCAGCACTTTAATTAAAAATCACTCCAAAGGCAAATGCACACATGCAATCCACACACTTCTCTCCTCCATCACACACATACACACACATCCCAATTCGACTCCATTCCAACGCTAATCCGCGTGTGTTGCTGCAAATGAAAATATAATAGTATTAACAGCCAGCGGCCAACAAAGGACATAAAAAGGGAAATTACAACAAAAAGAAAAGAAAAACAGACGCAAAGAAAACTTACAAAAAAAAAAAAAAGAAAAAAATTTTAAATTACAGAAATAGCTTGAAAAAAAGTGCTGCAAATGACAGTTGCTATTAGGGGTAGAGTCTATGCTGGCATTTAATTGAAATTACTCTTATCTACAGCCCACATGCATGTCCCTGCTCCTTGCTCGCCTGCTTAAGTACCATTTCCTAATTGTCTTTTGCCAAAGAACAAGAACAACAACAAGAAAAAACAAACCAATTTCAATCCACACTTTAATTATTTTTGTCAGACTTTATACATTTAAATAAGAGGAATATAAGCACACACACATATGTGTGTGTGTGTGAATGTCTGTGTGTATTTGTGCTTGTGCCCCACCCTCCCAGACGGTGCCTTTTTCGGCTTGTTTTTGTCGTTAAAAAGTTTTCCGAAACGCTTTTGGCAATATCATTTTCATTCATTCTCATGCCCATTTCCACAATTTTCCA
>JAWNPL010000164.1:0-247359 GCA_035047545.1 Drosophila paranaensis
ATAAATAAATAAATTTATGATAGTCCCAATTAATTGAAAATAGCCTGCTCAAAATAATAGGTACACTTGATTTCTTCAGTCTGAAAAATATTTTAGAACACGAAAGGTTTCTTTTATTGTTATAAAATAGTAAGTATTCTTCACACAGATGCTAAAAGTAAAAAAAAAAATTATAAATATCCTATATAGATGGGTCGAAATATTCATTGTTCGAGTAAGGAACGCAGAATTGCTAAAAACCGTTGAAGGAGTGGCAAATCTTTGCGTGAAATGGCGGAACTGATGAACAGATCGCTTTATTTTGTATTAAATGCTTTAAAGGCCCACAATAAAACGGAAACACGTGGAGGTCCATCGAAAACCACACCGAAAACAGCATCGAAACTGGACCGACACATTACAAGAATTGTAATATCCGACCCTTTCACATCTTCAAGGGTCATTTTATCCGAAATGGATAATATTATTAAAGCTTCTTTTATTAGGAGTAGACTACAAATGTCTAAACTACCAGGTCGTATCGCAAAAAGGGTTCTTTTGATGCTCACAAAAAATTTGAGGATGGGGCAAAATTTTGCTAAAGACCACATCACATAGGCAGGATCTGAAGGTCAAAAAAAGTGGCGTAAGGATCAAATTTAGCGGCGAAACCAAAATTTGCCTTTTTGGAAATGACTATTCCAGACATGTAAGACGCCCTAAAGGTAAACAATTTGAAAAATGCATAGTATAAACAATCTCACAGTCCCCATGAATATTGTAAACAATTCCTATCAATGGTGACAACATCAACTCCAGCTTGCATAATATAAACAAAAAGTTAGAATCGATGTTCCCATCATTGGGGTAGAAAATGCTAACGTAGCACAAACCAAGGCACACAGCTCCCTAAATTTTACCCTCCTTAAGAGAGCGATCATTTTGTTTATAAAAGAGTAAATTTCAAAGAGCCAAAAGCTCAATAGATCAAAGTCCAATCAGTAAAAGCTTGAAGCCAAGGTTTGCTAAACGTATGAAGCAAGCTTTTCTTAAATCGTCCGCCAAAGAACTCGCGTGTGAAAGTGCAACTAGCAACTGGATCTGCTACTAAAAGTCATCATACACACAACAACAGTGAAAGTTTAGTTCACTTAAGACATTTAAAACTGTCTGTGAACTCACATACTCTGTGAGTATGTGTGTGAATCACACCCAATTCTAAAATTATACACGGTGAATAAAAACAATTTGTGAGCAATCAATTAATTAACAAACATCCAACATAGCGATACAATCGAACATGGTCCTGTCAGAGTTAAATTTAAAACAAGCTCTTGGGCAAATAAACCAACTACCTTCATTCGACGGTAAGACGGAAGAACTCACCTGCTTCGTTAGAAGAGTGGACTTTATCATGAAATTATGTTCAACCCAGGATATTCGACAACACAGCGTGTTGTTACAATATACACTACCATGCACTTGAATAGGGACAGCATTTTGAAATCGAATATACAAGTATTTGACTCAAATAAACTTATTAAACCGATATACCATATTTTTTTTCTATTCAGTATTTCATCCTTTATTAATGTAACTAAACAAAAACTTCTTTAAAATAACCATATTTTTATAAAAAAAAAAAAAATCTGTGAGTTCTTCATAAATTGCACACTTTTTTACGCGCATTTGAATAGGGACAGAAGTGATTTCACCATTATGCATACAACTTTATATCGGTTTAATAAGTTTATTTGAATCAAATACTTGTATATTCGATGCTGTCCCTATTCAAGTGCATGGCAGTGTATATATATATATACAATATATATATCCGGTTATATATATATATATACACACACACACACACACACACACACACACATAAAAAAATATATATATATATATAATATATATATATATATATATATATATATATATATATATATATATATATATATATATATATATATATATATATATATATATATATATATGTATATGTATATCTATTACCAAGCTTTAAAAATTGCACCCGCACCGAACTATACATCGAGGAAAAATTTAATTGCTTTTCGAGTCAAATTGGACAAGACCACCGTAAGCCGGCACAACCACTTTTCGTAGTGGACATGACCTTATCATAGTCGCGCCCTGTAAGGCCAGCGCTTTTAATGTGCATCATATTCTCACACAACCAGCAACTAACATAGTGAGCTTGCTGAGAATCAGAAGTTTGTCGCATAGCGTAAGATTTTTTGCAACAAGTCATATGGCCAAATTGGATTAAAGAAAACTAAATGGAAGATAATAAACGCAAGGCAAAGAGAGGATTAATGTGTTGAGAAAGCAACTCGCAACAACAAAAGATTAGACAAAAATAAATAACATGCCCAAGTCTAATAGAGAATTAATCTGTTGAGAGAGCAATTGACAACAATAAAATAGCTGATATAGAGCACAAGCGACAAAGCTATGCCAAACACCCGCACAAACAAATGCAAGGAGAATAAAATAAAGAGAAGAACAATGAGGATAAAATGCAGAATGCAAGTAAAAATAAAATGACCGACGCTGCACAAATTACAAATCAGAAGTACTGCTCAAAAGTAAATATAAATCACCGCGGATTACCCTTTGAACAACAATGATAAATGGTACAATCAAAGGTACAATTAAAGGGGTAATAGGAACACAAAATCAAAAACAAAAGTTACGGAGAAAAAGCACGTTAAACTCTTTCAAACAGAGAACTGTCTCTCCAAAACGACACGTGAATAAATAAATTTATAATTTGTAAAAACATTCTCAGTATCTTTTATATACATCTGTATATGTATGAATATTACAAGCAGGCGCACAAACGCACGAGCGCAAGTCGCTGCGTCAACTGCGTTTGGGCTGCTATATGTATGCTAATGTTATGATAAATAAATGTTTAATAACTTTTTTGTAGACAAACGTTTTTATTATCAAACTTTCGGATCGTGATAATCTTATTATAACTGAATCTCGGATTTCATTCCTAATCGATAACATTAAAATTAAAATAGCTATCGATTTTGTATAACAAACTCGATCTTTTCGTGCTATATAGGCACGTACATACAAAATTTCTTCTTTAACTGGGGCGGTGGTTAGTTTCGTACTGAGTCTTTATTCTTCTGAGGCAACGATTTTATACCCTGACTCATGCATAAATCATAGCTTAAAATTATCTAATCATAAGTTGGTCTCTTGTAGCCATAGCCTATCGCTGAGGTTGTAAAGCTCAGCGTGCACGTACTGATTTTTATTGTCCAAGAATGTGGCCTCTGTCTATTTATGTCGCCTAGTCGATGAGTGCGTCGGAGTTAATTTTAATTGGTTTGTATTCTTAGCGCGTCGGGGTCCTCTTTGAATTGTTATGTATTTTTAGGTTCATGCATGAACATTCTGCGGGGCTTCTGGTTTCTCCTCTTAATTATATATAGTGCTAGGAAGATTATTGTTATTATTATTAATCCTAAAGAGATGGGTCCATTCATTGTGTTGCCATTTTGTTTATTTTGCATTGTGACTCTTCCAAAGTTTTTATTCACTTCTGTTATAGCTTGCATCAGGTTTGACGTTGCATTGATCAGTGATGTCTGGTTGCTTACAAAATCATTGAGCCGTTTTTATACCCTGAACCCATTGAAAATGGGAATTCAGGGTGTAATGTTTTTGTTGGAAGGCGTATGTATGTAACAGGCAGAAGAAGGCGTGGCAGACCCCATAAAGTATATATATTCTTGATCAGGATGACAAGCCGAGTTGATATAGCCATGTCCGTCTGTCCGTATGTATGAACGCGTCGTTCTCAGAACCTACAAGAGCTAGAGACTTGAAATTTTTTACGTATATAATATATATTTTTATACCCTGAACCCATTGAAAATGGGTAATCAGGGTATAATGTTTTTGTTGGAAGGCGTATGTATGTAACAGGCAGAAGGAGGCGTGGCAGACCCCATAAAGTATATATATTCTTGATCAGGGAGACAAGCCGAGTCGATTTAGCTCTGTCCGTCTGTCTGTCTGTCTGTCCGTCTGTCCGTCTGTCCGTATGTATGAACGCGTCGATCTCAGAACTTACAATAGCTAGAGACTTCAAATTTTTTTTGTAGGTCCCTGTATAGGGCGCGCATATCGAGTTTGTTTCAGAAATTCGATAACTGTTATCGTTTTATTGTTATCGATTAAAAACGAAAATCTAAATTAAGCTAAAAAATTCTATCTATTTCATCTTTCTAGCTAGAGTCTTCAAATTTTGCATTTAGTGTTATTTGGGTCTTACGCAATTTCGTTTTTTGTTAAATTTTGGGTGCCACGCCCCCTTCGCCTCCAATTTGTGACTCCCGTATATCAAATACTAGAGACTTGTGCTTTGGCACATACATATATATGGATGACGTGATCACGCCCAACAAGTTTGATCAAAATCGTTACTCTAGAAAAAAAGTTATTAAACATTTAATTTCCCATAGCATTGCCATGCAAACAGCAGCCAAAGAACAGCTGACGCAACGATTTGCGCTTGTGAGTGCTTGCGCCTGTGTATGTGTGTGTGTATGTGTTGTTTGTAATGAACATATATATAAACTTATGTATATTAAAGAAACGGAGATTGTTTGGAATTGCGGTTCTTCGCAGGGTTCAGGGTATACCCTAGTTGAGCGGTCTCGACTAGAGTTTTCTTACTTGTTTATGTATGTTTTTATGTAACTGTTATCGTTTTATTGGTATCGACTAAAAACGAAAATCTAAATTAAGCTATAAAATTCTATCTACTTCATCTTTCTAGCTAGAGTCTTCAAATTTTGCATTTAGTGTTATGTAAACCTTACGCAATTTCGGTTTTTGTTAAATCGTTCGTCTAGAAAAAAATTTATTAGTTATTCGTTATTCGTCTAGAAAAAGTTATTAGTATGACGCACCGACTTGTGCTTGTGTGTGCTTGCGCCTGTGTATGTGTTGCTTGTAATGAACATATTTGTATATTCTTATGTATATTAAAGAAACGGAGATTGCTTGGAATTGCGGTTCTTCGCAGGGTTCAGGGTATACCCTAGTCGAGCGGTCTCGACTAGAGTTTTCGTACTTGTTCGTCTTTAACAAGGCTGAAGATAATCGCTTTTGCTGTCGTAAACTTTTCTGATTTGGTCTTTTCACTTTTTTATAAGGCTTCCTTGCTTATCTTTATTTTGAGTAGGTAGCCAGCAGATCTCATTTATTGGTCTTTTCACTTCACTCATATTTGTTTTTATTATTATTACTCGGACTTTGTTATCTTGTCCTTTTTTAGTTTTGGTTATCTCTTCCATGGGCCAACTAGCAGGAAGCGTATTTTATTGTTTTAATAAAACAAGTTGGCTTTCCATCGGATTTGGCTTTTCTTGTTGCCACTCGGTTTGCTGCTGCAGTGACAGATTTTGTGACCAGGTGTCAAAATGTCGTCTCCTGACCAGGGGACGTAAGCTTAGCACTCTTCTATTTGACAGAGTAGTGTTGCAAATTCTTCAAATGTGAAGCTGTTATCGCCCGCTTTAAATGGTGTTTGACCGAATTTACATCAGCTTCCCATTATCCTCCCATATAAGGCCATGCCGGCAAGAGCAAGCACTTCTATTTTCTTTTATAGCGTCGACAAGGTATGCAAGGATTCGTCGAAGAGCCTCTAAAAACTTTTCTGATATGTCACTGACGGGTTACAGATGTATTGCCTTTGTGGTCATATATACAAACAGGTATATGTACCCTTTGTTCGATTTTTTAGCTCTTCCTTTGGAACAGCGAATTTGAAAGGGCCCAGCGTAGTCAATGCCGGTGTTTTGAAACGGATTTTTTCCATTAGTTGGCTGGCCATTTCCTGTTTATACGGAATACAAGTAACACATTGACATTGATATTTTTTCAATCTGTTTCGTAGACCAAAAATCCAGAACTCCCTTTGGTTGAAGATCTCCAACCGATTTAGTCCGTCGTGTAATACTTTTTTGGGAGCGTTGTTTATTATCAAACAGCCCAACTGTGATTTTCCGAGTATTATTGGGTATTTCACATTGCATGGCACCATTGCATTTTGAAGACGTCCTCCCACACGTAATACTCCATCTCTATCCAGAAAGGAGTTGAGCGCTTGCAATTTACTCTTTAATTCCAGAGGCCTTCCAGAAATGAGTATATGAATATCCTGGCCAAAATCAAGTAGTTGCTGTAGTTTTACAATTACTGTTTTGGCTTCTTCTAATTCGTCAACAGTAAGGTACGTTTATTGCTGCTTCTTTCCTTTCAATTTTGCTATAAAGAATAATACATATGCCATTACGATTGTTAGCTTACTAATCGATGAAAACTTTGTTAGGAGTGGAATAAGGCAGTTTTCTTTTGTGGTTAGAGTTGTTACTATAGCCGACTCCTGTTCTTTAAATTGCGGCTACTGTAAGTGCTTTGGTGAGATTCCTCTTGAGGCGAAATCTGCTGGGTTGTCTGCCAATTTGACGTATTTCCATTCAACGTTTGGCAGTTTTTTGTTTATTTCGTCTACTCTTGTTTGGAATTTGTGAATCATTCCATGCTAGCGTTTTGGTGTGACTTCCAACTATTCCCTAAATTTAGCTAATAGCTAGCTTAATAGGTGAGGGGCACATAGCTCTAATTTGAGAATTGCCTTCTTGTTTTTATTGGGTTCACTTTATTTTTTGCAGCTAGTCCCAACCACTGGTATTCTGATACATCGCAAAACCCATGTAGCTTCGTTGCATCAGTGCTCGATTTTACAGACCAGCGTTGTATATTAAATTGAGCTAAGTCTGGTAATGCGTTTGCGTATACTTGTCAATATTTGCTCACTGCTCCAGCTCTGCTTCCCAACTTAGCGGCAGTTTCCATAGTTCTTGTATGAAATATTTTCCTTGCAGTGTGACCGGTGTAAGCCATCCCAATGGTTCAAAGATTCTCACCAATTGAGATAAAATTAGTCGCTTTGTGATGCGTAAAAATGTTGGGCAATCGACGAAGAATGTGAAGACATCGTGTTTTCGGGTCCCATTGTAAATTTCTCCGTTGAGTCGTCATCATCAATTCCAACAATTATGAACATATAGACATCATCTTTGATTGCCTTGGTAGTGTTGATTTTCCAATTCTTAAAGACACCGCACAGCTAAAAATGGCGCTGCTGAAGTTCCATTTGTGATTGTAGTCAGATTGAACTCTTTTATAAACATATTTCGATCTTTCCCCCAGAGTATGTACTGATATTCCTGATCATCTTCGTTAACTTTAATCTGGAGTTACACCTTCTCGATATCAGCTGCCATGGCATATTTCCATTGTCACCACTACATCAAAATATCAAAGACTGATCCATGAAGGCACTGCGGTTGCTTCCTGGATTTATTTTTATTTGCAGTAGTCTTACCATAGAATGTTTCCGAAACTCTCGGAAATTCGAAGTTTTTTTCGGAATGGTATGGACACTACTAGCCGGCCAGATGAAGAACATCCCTTGTGGTTGTTTTTTGGAAAAATGTTTCACAGTCCGTGACATCCATGTCAATTTTTTTTGCTGGCTAGGGCTTTTTGAAGCTTTGGCATGTCCAGCGCTTGCGTTGTGCCTACGAATTTGCTGGAAATTCTGGGTTTTATTGTTAAGCAAACACTTTTTTTCAGAACTTCAACATTTTGCGAAACTCTTTGTGCGGCTTCTTTAGATATGAGTTTTTTTGTGAACCCCTATCAATAAGGGCTCTAATCTGGATGCATTTTTCAGATTTATTTTTAATACGTATGAGCGCTGTTGCGAGCAACGTATCTTGTCCTTTATTTTCGTTTAGACAATTGCTGCTGACGGTCTCTTTTTTATTTTCATTCTCGTGAATCAAATTGTTGTGTGACTTGGAGCATTGCTTGCATATCTAATCATTTCTAAAGTCTTTCATGTTATGGGCGCCCAGTCTTTTAAATCATAAAGCATTCTTTGCGTTGTCTGACAGGTTCACGGCACTATCTTGTACTGAATTTATTGAGTATACATTGAGTATAAATACGCAATAATTTATATAGTTGCTCAATAAAGTACAGCACATTGTCCAAGGACTGAATTTCTCTAGTCTTCTTTACATGTTGCTTGTAAGGCTGTAAAGCTTCCGTCGAAAATCGTCGCAACAATATCTGAGCAATTAAAACAGCACTATCATTGCCCATTTGGCATTTTTCTTTTTATACCCTGAACCCATTGAAAATGGGAATTCAGGGTATAATGTTTTTGTTGGAAGGCGTATGTATGTAACAGGCAGAAGGAGGCGTGGCAGACCCCATAAAGTATATATATTCTTGATCAGGATGACAAGTCGAGTTGATATAGCCATGTCCGTCTGTCCGTCCGTCCGTCTGTCCGTCTGTCCGTCCGTCCGTCTGTCCGTCCGTCTGTCCGTATGTGTGAACGCGTCGTTCTCCGAACCTACAAGAGCTAGAGACTTGAAATTTTTTACGCATATTTTCAGAGCACTTGCATATTAACTCCCACGCTGAATTGTAGCTAGCAGATGATCCAATTAATAAATGGCAAGATTTCAGGTAGTTCAGCTTCTTTGTGTCGCGATCCCTCCTGTTGCGAATCACCTCGGAGAGCAATTTGAAGAGCGTTGGCCACTTTTTTGGACTTACATTAAAATGAGGAAGATCTAGTTTTGGCAGCTCTGGAACGTCTTCTTTCATGTGCCCGTCACCTATTCTTCTATTTAATTTCTTCGAGAAAATTTTGACTTTGCATTCCAAATCGTTAATCTAGTCGATATAGAATGCAAATTTTTTAAATTTTGCCTCTAATTCTGTGATTGTCGATTGCACTTTGTTCCATAAGAAATTCAAATTGTCTTTGTAGTCACGAATTTCTTCCTGGTTTCTGAGCTCTAGATTGGCATACACTTCCTTAATAAGCTGCCTTACTTTTGGAGCTCATCTGTCCACAAGGTCTACCATCAATTTCATCTCATTTCTTTGTGCAAACATATCTTCTAGATGCTAGATGCTGATCTTGCTAAATGCTGGGTATTGGGTATCGATGGTGTTGACTTTTATCAAGAGTCCATGCATATCCTGATGATTTCCATTATGTCATCGTATATATTTTCCGTAATAAATGGATGATTGGTGATACCAATTTTCATCAGTACTGAATAATGGCATTGAATTCTGCAGCCAATTCATCCATCACTGAAACGGTATTCCTATTTGCAATGTTCAGCTTTATGTTGTCATAAATCACTGATTGCTTTTTTATCAACTCAAGAATTTCGGCCGACAGCATCTTGTAGAGTTATTGGTGTATATTTTTTGATGTTGTTGATTTTATCTTTTGGCATTACCCATTGGAGGTTTTTTTTTATACTATTTCACGTAGTGATATAATATATTGGGTTTGTGCAATGTCCGTCATGCTGTCCGTCCGTCTGTCCGCATGAACGCAAACCATTTCGACGCTATTGAAGCTAGAGACTTGAAATTTGAAATATATACTCGTGTATACCCTCGTCTGATAAAGTGTCAAGATTTTCCCGATACGCCCACTAGGGGCGTGGCAAATCGGAAAATGCATTTTCCTGTATCTCAGAAACACAACTTCTAGAAGGGCTAGAGAGTTGAGATTTTAACTGAACACTCATATCGACATCCCAAAATCAAAAAGCTATGGCGGATATATCTACGCCCATTGGGGGCGTGACAATTTGGGTCAAACTGTATCTTCTACAGTTTTAAAGCTAGAACGCCCAAATTTGGCACGTGGGTTACTGTTACGATCCTATAAAGATCGCCCAAAAAATTTTATGGCTACGCCTACTAGGGGCGTGGCAAATCGGATCTGAATATATAGTGATTTTACTAGTTTCGTTATTGTTTGAGCACTATTGATGCTAGAGACTTGAGACTTGGTATATATACTCGGGTTAACATCCCACAATCGAAAAGGTATGGCGGATATATCTACGCCTTCAGGGGGCGTGGCAACTAATATCAGCTTATATCTCCCACAGTTTTAGTGCTAGAAGCTTCAAAATTGAATGCTAAGTTACTGGGGGCCTCTTCTATCGATTCCCCAAAAATTGTTACGCCCCAAAAGGGGCGTGACATACAGAAGAATACCCTGTAATTTTTGCATTTTTCGAATGTAAGCATCCAAACTTTACAGTTATATTCTTAAACGCCCACTCTATGCACATGCCAAAAATTATTTGTCTACGGCCACTGGGGGCGTGGCAAATCAAAACTGAAACATCTGCAGCTTCTGAGCCAATAACGCGCCACATAATGACTTTGTGACCTTTGACCTTGTCTTTTGATTTGCCAAATTAAATATATATGTGTTAGAAAAGAATATTTTATTAATACAAAATAACTAAATAAAGAAAATGTAACAAAAATATCAACATGACCGCACCGGGGTTCGAGCCCACACATCTACGTTCGCCAACGAACTTAAATCACATTTTGAGAGTTGCCACCTCTCTTATTTTGAGAGATGCCACCTCTCTCGATTTAGGTGCGTGTTTTTGCTAAGGTAAGGGTTCTAAGCTTCGATTCTAATTGAAACTGTCTGGCCACCTCCAATGAAAAGTTTTAATCTGCAGCTAATTTGAGCGGCGACAGTGGGGATTTAAGGTTAAATTTAAAAAAATATAATGTGATAGATGCCCCTGTGTGCTGCTGGGACGTGAAATAGTATTTCGCTGTCGGTTGCGTCCGACAGCAACGTTCTTACTTGTTTTATTTTGATCACCTGGTTGACCGTGCTGTACCTCTACTCACAGATTGGATAGTAAATAAAAATAATAAAAATAATAAAATTTCTAAAAAACAAACAATAGTATGTATTTTTATGTTCATACTTGAAAACTAGCTATTATTGGTTCTGAGATCCAAGCGTTCATACATACGGACATACGTGCAGACGGACAGACAGGCGGACAGACGGACGGACAGACGGACAGACAGACGGACATGGCTATATCAACTCGGCTACATACATTTTTACAAAACCATTATACCCTGATATCCCATTTTCAAAGGGTTCAGGGTATAATACATTTTATACTTTTTTACGAAGTGAAGTATGTATATTGGTTTTGTGCAATGTCCGTCCGCCCGTCTCTCCGTATGAATGCAAACCATTTCTACGCTATTGAAGCTAGAGACTTAAAATTTGGAATATAAACTTTTGTATAGCCTCAGATAAAGTGTCAAGATTTTCGCGATACGCCCACTAGGGACGTGTCAAATCGGAAAATGCATTTCCCTGTATCTCAGAAACACTACTTCTAGAAGGGCTAGAGAGATGAGATTCTAAGTGAACACTCACGTCGACATTCCAAGATCAAAAAGCAATGGCGGATATTTTTACGCCCATTGGAGGCGTGAGAAATCGAGTCAAACTGTATCTTCTACATTTTTTAAGCTAGAATACCCACGTGGGATCGTGGGTTACTGTACGATCCTAGAAAGATCGCGCAAAAAATTGTATGGTCACGCCTACTAGGTGCGTGGCAAATTGGATCTGAATATACAGTGATTTAACTAATTCTGTTACACTTTGAGCACTGTTGATGCTAGAGACTTGAGACTTGGTATATATACTCAGGTTAACATCCAAAAATCAAAAAGGTATGGCGGATATATCTACGCCCACAGAAGGCGTGGCCACTAATAACAGCTTATGTTTCCCACAGTTTAAGTGCTATAAGCATCAAAATTGAATGCTAAGTTATTGGGGGCCTCCTCTATCGATTCTCCAAAAATTATTGTTACGCCCCAAAAGGGATGTGACTTACAAAAAATAAAGCAAACTTTACTATTATATTACTGAACATCCAATCTATGAACAAGCCAAAAATGATAAGTCTACGGCCACTAGGGGCATGATAAATCAAAACTAAAAAATCTACAGCTTCTGAGCCAATAACTCGCCACATAATGATATTGTTACCTTTGAACTTGTCTTTTGATTTGCCAAATTTTATAAATGTATTAAAAAGAATATTAATAAGAATTATTAACACAAAAAATTAATTTAAAACAAGTACGAAAACTCTAGTCGAGACCGCTCCACTAGGGTATACCCTGAACCCTGCGAAGAACCGCTATTCCAAGCATTTTTCGTTTCTTTTATATACACGTTCATATGTACGTTCATTACCAACAAAACATACACACACACGTACAGGCACACGCACACACAAACGTCTGTCGTTGCGTCACCTGTTATTTGGCTGCTATTTGCATGGCTATGTCATGGGAAATTAAATGTTTAATAACTTTTTTTATAGAGCAACGATATTGCTCAAACTTGTTGGGCGTGATCATGTCATCCATATGTATGTATGTGCCAAAGAACATACAAATTTGAGGCGAAGGGGGCGTAGCATCCAAAAATTAACAAAAACCGAAATTGCGTAAGGCTTACGTAACACTAAACGTAAAATTTGAAGACTCTAGCTAGAAAGATGAATTGTACAGAATTATATAACTAAATGAAGATACCGGCTTTTAATCGATAACATTAAAACGATGGTAGTTATCGATTTTAAACAAACTCGATCTTTTCGTGGTAAACAGGAACCTAGATAAAAAATTTCAAGTCTCTAGCTCTTATAGATTCTGAGAACGACGCGTTCATACATACGGACAGACGGACGGACTGATAGACGGACATGGCTATATCAACTCGGCTTGTCTCCCTGATCAAGAATATATATACTTTATGGGGTCTGCCACGCCTCCTTCTCCCTGCTACATACATTTCAACAAAAACATTATACCCTGATTTCCTATTTTCAATGGGTTCAGGGTATAAAAATAACAACAAGTAAAAGGCTCTAGTCGGGCGTCCCGACTAGGAGACTAATAAAATATGTTGATCATAAGCTGAAAATTTCATTCAAATCCATTGATTCGCGCAGAAGTTATTAAACACAACATTTGGCCAATCGGCCAAACATGTGACCAGCAGCGCAAAGCAAATTGTTTTCCTATACATGTGCAAACATACACACATACACATTGAGCTGCGTGCATCTAGCAAATTCTAAGACCCGCAAGTTTTAGTGTACACATTTCCAATAGATGGTGCTATGTATTGCGAATTATCAGCTGTTCAATTGAATTGAAACATGGATGGCGCTATTCTATCGAAACATAGATGGCGCTATTGGCTAAACAATTGAAAATGAATTGAATTTAATTTTCTGTGCGTTTATATTAAATGCTAATTATGCAGTATTTTTAAAAACACAGATAGCACGGGGTTCAGGGTATCTCCTAGTCGGGACGCACGACTAGAGTTTTCTTACTTTTTTTTTTTTTTGCTTTACTTCATAAGCAATATTATAAAATGTTAAAATGTCTAAGCATGTTTGCCGAGAGATCCTTGAAGAAAATATGGAGAAACTGGTCATGAACCAGCAGTCAGAGGTAATGTTGATGCCGGATGACGACAGCGTAAAGAAAATCGAGGTTCAGACAAAAAGAAAAGGTGTCGTATGTGGTCGGTGTAGAGCAGAATAAGGCATGCCTGGCAATGAACTCGAAATGTAATAAATGTTTTTGGTTCGGACATTATGCTCGTATGAGGTATGAGTACCAACGCAAGATACCGCGACCGCAAATCCCATGTACGCGCCATCGCTGAGAATGAGACTACGAGTCATGGCGACAACAATTAGAGTAAATAGCGAGCCAAAAGGAGAAGAAACCGTATCATTCCTAGTTGGGGGAATCCCAGCTGCAAATGATAATTGACTCCGCGTCGCGGTACAACCTGATAAGCCATGTCGATTGGCTGCATTTGGATAGTGTACATGCGAAAGTTTTCAATGTTCATACCAACTCGTCTACCCAGTTTAGAGCTTAGGCTTCGGACGAGACGGTGAGGGTGGTCAACGTCGTGCTTCTGAGATGAGTGCTACATTTTATAATCGAAAATGGGAGACAATCGTTACTAGCAATCTCAAGGGAAAACAAGTAAAAGAACTAGTCGAGACCGCTCAACTAGGGTATACTGAACCCTGCGAAGAACCGCTATTCCAAGCATTCTTTGTTTCTTTTTATACACATGCATATGTACGTCCATTACAAGCAAAACATACACACACATACACAGGCGCACACACACACAAGCGCAAGTCGTTGCGTCAGCTGTTTTTGGGCTTCTTTTTGTATGGCAATGCTATGGGAAATTAAATGTTTAATAACTTTTTTTCTAGAGCAACGATTTTGATTAAACTTGTTGAGCGTGATCATGTCATCCATATGTATGTATGTGCCAAAGCACAAGTCTCCAGTATATGATATGCGGAACTTACAAATTTGAGGAGAAGGGGGCGTGGCATCAAAAATTAAAAAAAAAAACAAGTAAGAAAACTCTAGTCGAGACCGCTCGACTAGGGTATACCCTGAACCCTGCGAAGAGTCGCAATTCCAAGCAATCTCCGTTTCTTTGATATACCTAAGTATATATATATATTCATTACAAGCAACACATACACACACACATACACAAGCGCAAGTCGGTGCGTCAGCTGTTCTTTGGCTGCTGCTTGCATGGAAATGCTATGGGAAATTAAATGTTTAATAACTTTTTTCTAGAGTAACGATTTTGATCAAACTTGTTGGGCGTAATCATGTCATCCATATGTATGTATGTGCCAAAGCACAAGTCTCTAGTATTTGATATCCGGGAGTTACAAATTTGAGGCGAAGGGGGCGTGGCATCCAAAATTTAACAAAAACCGAAATTGCGTAAGGCTTACATAACACTAAACGTAAAATTTGAAGACTCTAGCTAGAAAGATGAATTAGATAGAATTTTGCAGCTTAATTTAGATTTTCGTTTTTAATCGATAACAATAAAACGATAACAGCTATCGAATTTCCGAAACAAACTCGATCTTTTCGTGCTATACAGGAACCTACATAAAAAATTTCAAGTCTCTAGCTCTTGTAGGTTCTGAGAACGACGCGTTCACACATACGGACAGACGGACAGACGGACGGACGGACAGACGGACGGACAGACGGACAGACGGACATGGCTATATCAACTCGGCTTGTCATCCTGATCAAGAATATATATACTTTATGGGGTCTGCCACGCCTCCTTCTGCCTGTTACATACATACGCCTTCCATCAAAAGCAATATACCCTGAATTCCCATTTTCAATGGTGTTGAATCATAGCTTAAGTTAGTGTAAGAGTATAAGCAAATATTAGTTAAGAGACTTAAAATGAAGTATTAGAGTTAAGCATGAATTCTCTTATAATGTAAGCTAACATGCAAGCGCACAATTGTATTCGGCAGTGCAGCTGTCGCGAGCGACAATCAATTGCATTTTTTCGTTCGTATGCACCGTACGCACGCTGCCAGCCTCTCCGCGCCGAACGGTCCAATACATTAACTTTGTTGAACACACAAGTGTTTCTCTTTAAATATTTTTTTTTTGCGATTTTTCATTGGCGCCCGAGCAGGGACTTTTCTTCGCTGTTGTCGGACTAATTATTAGACATTTCGAGGCTTGGTGCGTGTGTGTTGGTTTCGGTTGTCCTGCTTGTTAACTTTTTGGAGCTGCCCCTTTTCGAGCTGGATCTAGATGGATTCTGGAGGTGGACCAATATCAGCGCGGAATTGAAACCAATGCCCAGAATTGAGCCAATGAGCGACTCTTCTGATGACCAGGTAACAGTGCCAAAACGAATCAGTGCATAAAAATCTAAAAATACTTGTATGTAGTCGCACTTAAAAAGACCCAAAATAACCTAAATTGTTGGCACAAGTGATATTCGTTTCGGCACTGATTTAATAATTGTTATTTGGTAGTGAATAGTCGAAGCAAAACTGCATACAGCAATAATAAATACATTGAAATTAACTCGTGCATTATTCATTTAATTATTTATTAAAAATTCGCAAAATTTGATGTGGCTTATAATCGCGCATACATATATACATACATACATACATACATACATATGTGCACTTGCCGTTTTCTCGCGTTCCGCTATTCGCTTTGATCGACGGTTATTCGGTGGTGGTTTTTTTTACCTTTGCTTTCGCGTTCTCTTCCAAATTGGCACATAAGAAAAAGCGCGGGTCGCTGTACATACATACAGCTTGTGAATTTCGGTTCGCGTTGGTGTCAACGGTGCTTATACCGACATACATACGTACGCTGTTGTTGTTATAGTTGGTTGATCGCATCGTTTTGTCTGCCTATACCTAGATAAGCACTAGCACATACATACATACACATGTGTATGCTAATTACCTGCAAGCCCTTTTAGTTGTTGTTGGTAAATTCGCTTTGGTGGTTACATACATACGTACGTGTTGTTGCTTATCAACTGTCAATTTGTGCCTGCGCTTGCATTTGGTGTAGCTGGTATTTCAACTATTTGAAGGGTCTGCGTAGTCAGTTTCTTGTTGTTTTTGCTGGTCAGCTGACTATTGACAGTGCACTTACGTGCAGTCGAATAGGTCCGAATTTAAAATAAAATAAAAATAGTACACTTCTGTACATTCAAATAGAACAAAAAAATAAATAAATTTAATATGGCGCAAAAAAGAGATCTTAATGAAACCGACCTGGTTGACGCAGGAGCTTGCTTTTGTGATCGTTTAAGTCAACTATTCGTTAAATTGGAAAAAGTAGAGAGCGATATCGAGAGACAACGGAGTTCACTCATAAATAAATGGTGACTCCAAGTAAATTTGAAATTCAATGCCGGCTAGATATCCTCAACTCATACATTTCGAAGGCTATGGATCTTCAGTCAGAGATCGATCCGATAGATCCTGACAATACTAGCCACGTAACGCTTGAGGAAACGTGCATTTTGGCTCGATCGTCATATATGTCTGCCCTTAGTGCGTACCAGGCTTCTGAAACCGTGCCTCCACTTTCTCACCACTCTCACCTACCCAAACTTAAGTTGCCCAAGTTCACTGGTAAGCACTCGGAATATAGACAATTTATTGGTCTGTTCAATAGTTTAGTAGACTCCGATCGCTCGCTATCAAATATTGAGAAATTCAATCATTTGATTTCGTGCTTATCGGATGAGGCGTTGGGGACCATCAGAGCCTTCCAGGTCTCTGATGCTAATTACCCAAAGGCATTAGAGAGTCTGAGTCGAGTATACGACAACAAATGTTTGATTTTCTTTGACACTCTTGCCCAGTTGTTCGACATTGAGCCGATGTCAAAACCAACGGCACTCGGAATTGGAACAATGGTGGACTCGGTATCGGCAATTTTCGATTCGCTAATGTCAGTTGGGAATGAGGAAGATTTCGCTAACGCGATTTTAATACACATCGTCATGTCAAAGGTAGATCCTCATACGAAATCGAAGTATGAGGAGCAACTGGACTATAATAAATTGCCAAAATGGGCCGATTGCGTTATGGCTTTGAACAGGCGATATCAGCACTTATCTGCTGAAGAAAGTTCAAAGTCCAGAATGAAGCAGAAATCCGACATGAAATATGCAAAAAAGTCGTCATTTGCATGCACGAATGTCGAGAAAGAAATGGAACCCAAATGCAACTTTTGCAGTGCCAACCATCTGATTGGAAACTGCCAGGGGTTCGCAGCATTGCCAGTTGACGAAAGATTCAATTTCGTGAAATCCAGTCAACTTTGTATTAATTGTTTGTACTCGGGACACAGAGTTTCCAGCTGCACTGCGTCAAAGTGTAGGGTATGTTCTCGCCCACATAATACTCTCCTGCATAAATACGCAGCCGCAGAGCAGCAAGTGTCCGCTCATCCTGCCCAAGTAAATCACGTGGTTAGCGAAGTCGATCAGGTGCTCCTGGCAACGGCACTTGTAACTGTGAAAGACAGATTTGGTCAGAATCAAAGCGCTCGAGCGCTGTTAAACTCCGGTTCTCAGGTAAATTTTATGACAGAAAGTCTGGATCAAGCCTTGCGGCTCCAACGCAAGAGCAAGTCCTTGACCGTAACATCGGTGGGACAGTCGAGTCTGGTAGCGAAAGGCGAAGTATCGACAGTAGTGTCATCGCGGGTATCGGCTCATCATTTTAGCGCCGATTTCTGGGTGCTGAGGTCGATTTCGAGCAGACAACCTGACTATGATCTTCCCATTCGTCGGTGGAAGATTCCGTCAAGCATAGAGTTGGCTGACCCGTAATTCCATAAACCCCAGCGAATTGATCTGCTGCTGGGAGCTGACTCATTTTTCGACCTATTGTGCACTGGACAAATTCGATTGGCAGAAAACGTTCCATTGCTGCAAAAGACACTGTTCGGTTGGGTAGTGTCCGGGCGATGCAAGAAGATGCATACCCAAAGCCCTGTTTGCTGCGCCGTGATGAGTCCTACGAACGATGATAGGCTGGAAGCTCTGGTAGATAGATTCTGGGAGCTGGAAGCTATCCCAGAGATAAACGAATTGACAAGGTATTCTGCAGAGCACCTTGCGTGTGAGAAAAAATTTAAAGACAGTGTTCATCAACTCTCGACAGGACGGTTTGAGGTCAGCTTGCCTTTTAAGACTGATCCGCAAGTGTTGGGCTCCTCCTTTGAAACAGCGAGAAGACGGTTTCTCGCATTAGAGCGGAGAGTTTCCAAGGATTTGGAACTTAAAGAAATGTACATGAGTTTTATGAACGAGTGTCTCGACCTGGGTCACATGTCTCTGTTAGGTACAACAGTTCCACCAGGACCACATTACGTCATTCCACACCAGTGCGTTCTGAGACCTGAAAGTAGTTCCACTAAGCTTCGAGTAGTGTTTGACGCGTCGTGTAAGACTACATCGTCACACTCTCTGAATGAATTGCTCATGGTGGGTCCTACTATTCAGAGGGATCTTATTTTGTCGCTTCTAAGGTTCCGTCTGAGCCGATATGCCCTCACGGCAGATATCAAAAAGATGTATCGTCAAGTGAGCATATCCCATGACGATCGACGATTTCAACTAATTGTTTGGCGTGAAAATCCATCAGATGAGCTTCAAGTTTATCAATTAAACACGGTGACTTATGGAACTGCGTCCGCGCCGTTTTTGGCCATCAGATATTTGCAGGAGCTGGGTTTGAGTCATAGGGACACCCACGCTCTTGGTTCAGAAATCATTTTTAACGATTTCTACGTCGATGATATCGAAACATTAAAAAAGATATGCAAACAAGTGCCCGAAATTCTCGAATCGGGCGGTTTTCAATTGGCAAAGTGGTTTTCAAACCATCCACATTTTGTAGAAGAAGGCGGAAATGAGAAACTTCTAAGTTTCAATGATGCCGATTCGACTAAAACGCTTGGCATGAGGTGGACACCAAGATTGGATACATTCCAGTATCACTTGGACGATAGCTTTACCAGTTAAGTCCCACCAAGCGCAATATTCTGTCAGTGGCTGCACGCATGTTTGACCCACTTGGCTTGTTGTGCTCAATTAGCATACGGGCAAGAATTCTGCTTCAGGAGCTGTGGCGCATGCAGTTACCGTGGGATGATACACTTCCCATGGAACTACATAGCAGATGGGATAAGTTCAAGGAGAATCTTCTAGAACTAGATAGAGTTCAAGTCCCCAGATACGCTCACGACAGCCCCAATGCAAGCATACAAGTGCACGGATTTGCGGACGCATCCAGTAAAGCTTACGGCTGCTTCATCTACGTTCGGGCTAACGATGGTACCAATACCGTCTGCCGGTTGCTAACGGCAAAGGCAAAAGTCGCTCCACTCAAAACCAAGTCCATTCCCAGACTTGAACTGTGTGCGGCTTATATGTTAGCGCAAGTGTGGTTCTCCATAAAGCACATGTTGAATCGATGTCGAATCGAGAGTGTGAATTTCTGGACTGATTCAGAAATCACACTACATTGTATTAATACTTCCCCTTCGTTATTAGCAACATTCGTAGCCAATCGAGTTGCAGGCATCCAAGAGATGTCACCTAAAGTATCTTGGAGGCATGTACCAACATCAAGCAATCCAGCTGATTTGGCGTCGAGAGGGTGTGACGTTCAAGAAATATTACAGTCGATTTGGTTCGAAGGCCCTCCATTTCTTTTCGACGATGAAAAAGAATGGCCTCACAATGAACACTTTGAGATACCGAAGGAGTTAAAAGAGAGTGAGGTCAAAAAGTCAGCACTTGTCTGCTTACTTAGCAGCTCAAGTTGGTTACCTGAATTTGTGTCCCGATTTTCGTCATGTCGCAAATTGGTGCGAATAGTTGTGTACATGTACAGATTCGTTTCAATGTCGAAACAAGAAATACGAACTGTCGAACTAGGACCAAGGGAATTAAATTTCGCTCTTCTAAAACTGCTGGAACTAGTTCAGCGAGCAGAATTCAAGGTGGAATATGAGAATTTAAAAAGGGTAAAACGGTGCACCCAAGCTTGCAATCACTGACTACATTTATTCATGAGTCAGAAGAGTTTGGAAGGCGAGTTTCGTTAATACGAGTAGGAGGCAGACTAATGAACGCACCGCTATATTATGACGCGAAATTCCCTGTCCTCATGCCGAAAAATTGTTTGTTTGTGCAACTGTACTTGAGAGAGTTGCACATCGGCAATTGTCACATAGGAGCAAAGACGATGATCGCTTTACTCAGGCAGAGGATGTGGCTCGTGAATGCTCGACGGGAATGCACTCAGATAGTTCGGAAATGCGTCCATTGTTTCAGGTATAAACCGAAGTTAATGGAGCAAATCATGGGAAATTTGCCGGCCGACCGATTTGCCGCGGTTCGGCCATTTAATGTTTGTGGGGTAGATTTTTGTGGTCCAGTCAATGTCTCGTTGAGGATTAGAGGGCGAGCCCCAATTAAAATGTATATTGCCGTGTTCGTTTGTTTTGCTTCGAAGGCTGTTCATTTGGAACTTGTAGCAGACTTGTCCACTAATGCGACGAAAATCATGGGGACGAACAACCACCTCAAGGAGTTTCAAGACGCATTCAAGCAGCGGCACTTCGTTTTGTCACAGGTGGCAGCTGATGTCCACGCTCAGACAGCGCTTCTGGCAAGCGTGGTCGAGGGACTACATCCACAGTGTGCAGCAGCAAGGGAAGTGGCAGGAGGCGCACGACAACGTCACAGTTGGAGATCTCGTCCTAATCCTCGAGGACAACATGCCTCCCCAGCGGTGGACAACAGGCAGAGTCGTGGAGGTAACACCAGGAGGCGACGGGCGAATCAGGGTCGTAGGCGTTAAGACTAGCATGGGCATTATGAAGCGCCCAATAGCGAAACTGGCCCGGCTACCAGTAGGTTGAAGGCGATCCCTTCAAGGTGGCCGGTGTTGAATCATAGCTTAAGTTAGTGTAAGAGTATAAGCAAATATTAGTTAAGAGACTTAAAATGAAGTATTAGAGTTAAGCATGAGTTCTCTTATAATGTAAGCTAACATGCAAGCGCACAATTGTATTCGGCAGTGCAGCTGTCGCGAGCGACAATCAATTGCATTTTTTCGTTCGTATGCACCGTACGCACGCTGCCAGCCTCTCCGCGCCGAACTGTCCAATAAATTAACTTTGTTGAACACACAAGTGTTTCTCTTTAAATATTTTGTTTTGCGATTTTTCAAATGGGTTCAGGGTATAAAAACCGAAATTGTATGAGGCCCAAGTAACACTAAATGCAAAATTTGAAGACTCTAGCTATAAAGATGAATTAAATAAAATTTTATAACTAAATGAAGATATCGGTTTTTAAACGATAACATTAAAACGATGATAGTTATCGATTATTTGAAACAAACTCGATCTTTTCGTGCTATACAGGAACCTACATAAAAAATTTCAAGTCTCTAGCTCTTGTAGGTTCTGAGAACGACGCGTTCATACATACCAACAGACGGACGGACGGACGGGCGGACAGACGGACATGGCTATATCAACTCGTTTTGTCTTCCTGATCAAGAATATATATACTTTATGGGGTCTGTCACGCCTCCTTCTGCCTGTTACATACATTTCAACAAAAATATTATACCCTGATTTCCCATTTTCAATGGGTTCAGGGTATAATTACCCGCTGCCAACATTCGACATGTTTGTGACCAAGCTACGGGAAGCGAAATACTTTTCCTAGCGGATTTGAAAATGCTTATCATCAGTTGGAGCTCGATGAGTCAAGTCTGCAGATTACTACATTTATTACACACAAGGGACTATTTCGCTATAAAGGGACTTTTTCAGGGTTCGCTCGGCCCCCCAGAAATATTCCAGAGGTGGCTGGAGGAATTGTTAGCAGGCTGCTCAAATACTCTTAACTATATTGACGATGTCATCGTTTTTGGCAAAAAACTAAGAGGAACACGACAATGTGCTAACAGCAGTTCTGAAAATCTTTGATACTCACAAAGTGGTATTGAATAAGGAGAAATGTGTGTATAAAAGAAATAAACTCTAATTTCTAGCACATTCTGCCGGTCCATGGTATTGAAGCGGATGTAGAGAAGGTCAGGAGAGGAGTTTCCTAGGCCTAGTAACATGTGTAGGGAATTTATACCGGATCTCGCCCACATGAGAGAGTTCTTAGAGAGAGTTCTTAGTTCGAAAGTTATAGACGTGTTTTTTTTTGCTCCGCGGCTTTTGTCTTTTATTTTCGATTGAACATATATATTTTTATTTCTCACTGTTGATTTTGGTTATTGTTGCCATTTGTCACTGTTGTGCGTTTGTGCAGTGGTGTAATGCGCGGTGATTTGTGATTTGTGGTAGCTTTTGGTGCTTATGATTTGTGCAGCGTCGGTAATTTTATTTTTTACTTTCATCCTGCTTTTTATCTTTTACTGCTCGTGTCTTTATTTTATTCCCTTTATATTTGTTGGTGTGGCTAATTGGCGTTTGCTTTTTCGCTCGTGCTGCTGTGAGTTTTTGTTGTTGCGAGTTTCTTCTTCAACACATATATTATCCCTTTGCCTTGCGCTTTTTATACTATTTCACGTAGTGATATAGTATATTGGGTTTGTGCAATGTCCGTCATGCTGTCCGTCCGTCTGTCCGTCTGTACGTATGAACGCAAACCATTTCCACGCTATTGAAGCTAGAGACTTGAAATTTGAAATATATACTCGTGTATACCCTCGTCTGATAAAGTGTCAAGATTTTCCCGATACGCCCACAAGGGGTGTGGTAAATCGGAAAATGCATTTTCCTGTATCTCAGAAACACTACTTCTAGAAGGGCTAGAGAGTTGAGATTTTAACTGAACACTCATGTCGACATCCCAAAATCAAAAAGCTATGGCGGATATATCTACGCCCATTGGGGGCGTGGCAAATCGGGTCAAACTGTATCTTCTACAGTTTTAAAGCTAGAGCGCCCAAATTTGGCACGTGGGTTACTGTTACGATCCTATAAGGATCGGCCAAAAACTTTTATGGCCACGCCTACTAGGGGCGTGGTAAATCGGATCTGAATATATTGTGATTTTACTAGTTTCGTTATTGTTTGAGCACTATTGATGCTAGAGACTTGAGACTTGGTATATATACTCGGGTTAACATCCCACAATCGAAAAGGTATGGCGGATATATCTACGCCTTCAGGGGGCGTGGCAACTAATATCAGCTTATATCTCCCACAGTTTTAGTCCTAGAAGCTTCAAATTTGGATGTTAAGTTACTGGGGGCCTCCTCTATCGATTCCCAAAAAATTATTGTTACGCCCCAAAAGGGGCGTGACATACAGAAAAATACCCTGTAATTTTCGTATTTTTCGAATGTAAGCATCCAGTTTACAGTTATATTCTTAAACGCCCACTCTATGCATGTGATAAAATTATTTGTCTACGGCCACTGGGGGCGTGGCAAATCAAAACTGAATTATCTGCAGCTTCTGAGCCAATAACGCGCCACATAATGACTTTGTGACCTTTGACCTTGTCTTTTGATTTGCCAAATTATATATATGTGTTTGAAAAGAATATTTTATTAATACAAAATAACTAAATAAAGAAAATATAACAAAAATATCAACATGACCACACCTCTACGCTCGCCAACGAACTTAAATCACATTTTCAGAGTTGCCACCTCTCTCATTTTGAGAGTTGCCACCTCTCTTATTTCGAGAGATGCCACCTCTCTCGAGTTAGGTGCGTGTTCTTGCTAAGGTAAGGCAATCGAGATAAATCGAGAGAGGTGGCATCTCTAAGCTTCGATTCTAATTGAAACTGTCTGGCTACCTCCAATGAAAAGTTTTAATCTGCAGCTAATTTGAGCGGCGACAGTGGGGATTTAAGGTTAAATTAAAAAAAAATATAATGTGATAGATGCCCCTGTGTGCTGCTGGGACGTGAAATAGTATTTCGTTGTCGGTTGCGTCCGACAGCAACGTTCCTACTTGTTTTTTTTTGCATTTCTGTTTTTAATCTTCTGTTTTTGTGTGTTTTTTTTTTTCTTTTTTCTTTTGAATATCAATTGCCAATATGACCTGTTGTAAAAAAACTTGCTCTTTGCGGAAAACTTCTGATTCCACACAAGTGCAATTTATTAATTGCTGGTTTTGTGAGAATATGATGCATAGTAAATGTGCTGGCCTTACAGGGTCATGTCAACTGCTAAAGTTGGTTGTGGTGGCTTACGTTGGTCTTGTCCTCTTTGTTTGGAAAAACAAATAAATTTTTCCAAAATGTATAACTTGGTGCGGGTTCAATTTTTTAAAATTAGTAATCTATCAACACAGTTGTCTAATGAACTAGATGCTGCTAATAAATTATTAAATCAATATGATTTTGAATCTTCTCAAGCTGAGACGTCGACTGTTTCTCAGTACCATCTTGCACCTTCTATACCTGTGTCTCCAGATTTATTAGCTCCTTCTACACCTTGTTCTGACTCTCTTGCGATCCCACCTTCTTGCAGTGCGTCAGGGACACCAGTATTAGATATCCCAGAGTCTACACTGATTCCAACTACTTTATCTCCATCTGTTGCTCAAACTACGAACAACAATCTGGCCATTTCTCCCACACTTACCATACCTACTTTCTCTGTCGTTTCTCCCCGTAACACGTCATGTGAAGCTGTTTCTGCCTTTATTTCCAGTAAATCAAAAGCTAAAGTCTCTATATCGAAGTTTAATTTCGCAACTCCTCGTGAAATTGCTTCTTTTAAAATCAACATGCCAGCTGAATTGTTCTCAACAATTTGCGACGCCAAATTTTGGCCTCCTCATGTAGTTGTGCATGAATTTAATCATACGAGTCAAAATAGGCTGGCTCCGGTTTTGCTGAACCCTTCCTCGGTACAATCTTCATCTAATATTGTGCCAAAAAACTAATAACAGTTCAACCTGATTCACAGATCTTCTTAATATATCAAAACGTTCGTGGCCTGAATTCTAAGCTCATAAGTCTTTTTTTGAGTAGTTTCAGTGTTCGTTTTGACATTATCGCCCTGACGGAATCGTGGTTAAGTTCGAATGTTTATAATAGTGAGATTCTTTCGAATGATTTCACTATTTACAGACATGATCGACTGTCTCGTAGAGGTGGAGGTGTCTTATTAGGTGTTAAATCTAATATTCTCTCCGAACCATTAATTTTTTCAGCATTTCATAATGTCGAGATAGTTGCTGTTAAACTATCCCTTAAATCTTGCTCCCTTTTTATTTCTTGTTCTTATATTCCTTCCTCTTCTGATATTCAAGTTTATGTGCAACATATGGCATGCATTAAAGAAATATATGGACATGTAAAGGATAATGATTTCTTTCTGGTGTTGGGTGACTTTAATATACCGAACACTTCTTGGATTTCTAATCCTAGTTCAAGTTCCCTTATTCCTACAATTGATCATTTTTTCTTTGATGAATTACTTTCTATTTCTATGTCACAGATGAATTCAATCTCAAATCATCTGAATCGATGGCTCGATCTGGTTTTTATTAATGATGCATTAATGTTTCTAGATCACCCCTTTTTTGTTTACCTGAGGATATGTACCATCCTACATTGGAGGTATCTCTGTCCCTAAGTACTCCTCCAATTTGTGAACCTACTCCATCCAAACAACATTGTTATAATAAGTGCAATTTTGCTTTGCTTAACCAACTTATTAGTGCAACAGATTGGTCTACGTTATATGATTCTGTTGATGTTAATTGTGCAACAACTATTTTCTATAGCATTTTAAACTCTCATATTGATGAGTGTGTTCCTATGTGTCTCCCTAGGCCGTTTTCTAATAAACCTCCATGGTTCACCCAGACGCTTTCTAATTTAAGAAACATTAAGTCTAAATATTTAAAAAATTTTAAAAAGTGCAGCTCCACTATTAACTGGTCTAAATATTCCATAGCCAAGTCGAATTTTAAAATTTTAAATTCCCTTTGCAATGAGAATTACCTTTTGCGTTGCAAAAGGCAGTTTGCTCGTGACCCTAAAAATTTGTATTCCTTTGTGAATTTGAAACGAAGTCTTCTAGTTTACCTTCCACATTTTTTCTTGAATCTAACAATTCTTGGAATGATCATGATTCCTCCAATCTGTTTGCTGATTTCTTCCAATCAACTTACTCATCTGTTGACCCCTATAAAACTTCTTACCCTTATCATATCTCTTCTACAAATATTATTAACGCTTCCAATATTTCCCTTCATTCTCTGATTTCAAACATTCGGACAATGAAATCATCCTACTCGCCTGAAGCTGATAATATTCCTAGTTGTATTATAAAGGAATGTTGTGAATCCCTTCAGTTACCTTTACTTAAGCTATTTAACTTATCTCTGGAAACCTCTGTGTTCCCGTCTATTTGGAAAGAGTCGTTCATTATCCGTCTATATAAAAAAGGATGGAGGTCTGACATTTCTAATTACAGGGGTATTGCCAAACTATGGGCTATTCCGAAGTTATTTGAAAAAATAATAACCTCAACCTTACAACATTTTTTGAAATCCATTATTTTGCTTTTTCAAAATGGCCACGACGCTATCCAGGAGCTCAACGCTGCGCTACTCTCGGCTGGATTCCCGCTGAGGAAATGGACTTCTAATAAAAAGGAGACACTCCATGCTCTTCCAAGAGAGCATTTGCTGAGGACTTCCTCGAGCTGGAAGATGCTAGTACGGCCAAGATATTGGGCATACGCTGTCAAGCCCCGAGAGACTGCTTCTTCTTCTCCATTGCCGACCAAGAGAGAGGACCTGTCCCACATAGCGAAGCTCTTCGATCTAGCAGGGTGGCTGACTCCCTTCGTGATTCGGGCTAAGGTGTTCATGCAGCAAATCTGGCTAACGGAACTTGGATGGGACGACGCCCTTACCCCGTCCCTATTACTTCAGTGGCATGATTTGCTACAGGATTATCCGGGTCTTAGCCGGCTACGCATCCCCAGATGGTTAGAAATCCGACCTGAACTAAAATGGGACCTACATGGCTTTTGCGATGCTTCTCAGAAAGCCTGCGGAGCAGCTCTCTACGCGCGAGTCCAGCATAAGGACCATGTGAGTGTCCATCTCTTGACCGCTAAAACGAGAGTGGCTCCAGTTAAAACTGTTTCGTTGCCACGACTGAAGCTCTGCGGCGCGGTGTTGTTAGCCGACTTGTTTGCGGCAGTGATTCCGGAGCTCCCAATACAGCCGACATCTTCCCAATTCTGGACTGATTCCACCATTGTGTTGGCCTGGCTTAATAAACCTCCATGTAGCTGGGCTACGTTCGTGGCAAACCGCGTGTCCAGCATCTGCCAGAGTACCATCGGCCACAGTTGGTCTCATGTTAGGTCCGAGGATAATCCATCTCCGCTGATGACTTGGCGGTCGGTACGCTATGGTGGCATGGACCGGATTGGCTCCGGCAAACTCCCGAATGTTGGCCAGCTTCTCTCTGCGATGTCCCGGACACGCAACTGGAGCAGCGGGTCCACTGTCACACCGTCACATCCACGCCTAAAGACGACTACAGCGGCCGGTTTTCAGACTACGGGCGAGCCTTAAGGGTCACATCATATGTCCGGCGGCTCGTCGCCCCAAAGGCTGCGAGGCCTCCCACGGTGCAACTCAGCGAGGATGAGTTGCTTTCCTAAGAACAGATTCTTGTACGGCTCGCTCAGAAGCAGAAGTACGCTGCTGAAATCCGAGCACTCTCCGAAAAACGGACTATTCCGCCTTCAAGCTCCTTGTTAAACTTAAACCCCTATCTCGATCAATACGGCATCCTTCGCTCATGCGGGCGACTACGAGCGGCAGAGTCCCTGAGCTACGACGAACGTCACCCCATCCTACTCCCATACGACGCCCGTTTCACGCGTTTGCTGGTCCAATTCGCACATCGCATCACACTGCACGGTGGCAGCCAGCTGATGGTGCGCTATTTGCGTACGAAGTTCTGGATTCCGAGGATCAAGAACTTGATCAAATCCCATTTGCAGGGATGCAAGACATGCGTCATTTTCCGGCGCCGTCCACAGACGCAAATGATGGGAGACCTTCCTCGAGAGCGAATCACATTTTCCAGGCCCTTTACGCACACCGGAATCGATTTCGCAGGACCTTTCGAAATCAAAAACTATACCGGGCGAGCTTGTCTCATCACCAAAGGGTACGTCTGCGTCTTCGTGTGTTTCAGCACCAGGGCGATTCACTTGGAGGCGACATCCGATCTCACTACGCAGAAGTTTCTGGCGGATTTCTCACGGTTTGTGGCCAGAAGATGATGCCCACAGCGCATCTATTCCGATAACGGAAAAACATTCGTTGGAGCATCCAAGGCGCTAGAAAGAGACTTTCTAGCTGCTACCAAGCAATGCGTCGTGCAGACGCGCTCCCCACATAGGCGGGTTATGGGAGGCGGGAGTCAAGAGCTTTAAGGCCTTATTCTACAAGGCCACGTCTACCATCAAGTACACGTTCGAGGAATTGTCCACTCTGCTCTGTCGAATAGAAGCATGCCTTAACTCTCGTCCCATCTCCCCTATGAGTGAGGATCCAACGGACCTCTTAGCATTGAGCCCCGGGCACTTCCTGGTCGGAGGCCCCCTCGTATCTATTGCAGAGCCTGAGATCCATGCCGATCCCATGTCCTTGATCAATCGGTGGCAGCGTTTGAAGGCAATCCATCACAGCTTTTGCCGCCGCTGGAAGGACGAATACTTGAAGGAGCTCCACAAGCGGAATAAATGGAAAACGCCAACTCGCTGCCTTCCGATGGGTGACCTGGTCATCATTTCAGAGGACAACCTGCCACCTACCGAATGGCGCTTAGGACGAGTGGAGTACGCGCACTCGGGTGTCGACGGCTTGGTTCGCGTCGTCGATGTTCGAACCTCGCGGGGGACCATCCGACGACCTGTGACGAAGCTCATTGTGCTGCAGAGTGAGCCTGAGGTAGCCCCGACGAAGCACTAACCCCTTCCGGATCCTTTTATGTGCTGTCTCCATGTCCTCGTTCCAGTGTCCGCTCTTTCGAGCACCCCACACCAACTAATCCATTTATGTTTACTGTCTGATTCCAGCCAAGCACTCTTTTCCGCAGCAATATGGCTCCGACTCAGTCCTCGATCGCTCGACCTAACAAACTCCGCCCCCGCGGGATAGATTCTTACCGGTGTCGAGTATGCCGCGGAGTTAACGCACTCCGTCAGTGCCGGCGGTTCCTCAACCTGAGCGCTGAGAAACGCCTGAGAGCAGTGCTCGTCAACCGCTACTGCCCGAACTGCTTAGCCCACGAGCATTCGGGGGGGGGCTTGCCGAAGCTCAGAGGGATGTCGTCGGTGTGGTCAATCCCACCACACACTTCTCCACATGGCGGATCGACCTTCTCGGCGCGGATCGCCAGTTCCTCCGATCGCCTGGCGGCAGTCACAGCATCGCAGGCGCCCACACTAGCGTCACTCCTCCAATCCAGGACGACGACACTGATGCCCACCGCGATGATCCGGATCGGTGACGGGACGAAGCAATTTGAGACCCGAGCGCTGCTGAACGCTTGCGCCCCCGTGAGCCTAATCAATGGCTCGTTTGCCAAGGCCCTCGGACTGGCTGTCACTCGGGTCGGGGACGACAAAGCTTGCTCAGCTGTAATTGAGTCCAAGAGCGACTCGGCTCTTCGGAAGGCGCTCATGCTCAAGGTGGAGCCCGATCTGTGCATCCGCACGCCTAACCGCGAGGCTCCCGAGACGGTGCGAGGGAAGTTCTCCACACTCGTCCTGGCGGATCCGACCTTCTACCGGCCTGGGTCTATCTCCGTGGTTCTGGGTGCAGACCTCTATCCTGAGGTCATCCAACCGGGTTGTGTGCCTGACCACCACGGCACACCCGCCGCCCAAAGCACGCTGTTCGGTTGGGTAATTTCCGGCTCCTGCGGCGTCTAGGTGCTCCAGAACGCTGCCGTTCCCTATCCTATCATATGGCTAGTGTGGCAATTGCAACTTGTTGCAAGGGGGGCGGCATGTTCACACCACAGGGTGATCAGGGGGAACCAACAGCTGAGGATTTTTATTGTGGCAGAAGAGTGAATTGTGCTACATCAAAACCGCGCGTTATCTTTTGTTACCGCGATCCACCCCCACCTTATTCAGGCCAGTCCGCCCTACCACAAACAGTGATAAATTGAAAAATTCTATCCTATTCAAAAAATTCGTTAATGTGCAAAAATTCCACACATTTTGGTCCCCTCGTTAATTCACAACTCATAGAATATTAAACATCTTATAAATTGCAATTTTGTTTTTGTCGCCTCTTATAATTCATATTTTCATAGTTTTATTCTATGCGCAACATATTTTCTTAGAACTGACAAATAGACGTATGCGTAAGACCTTATCAATCGCGCAAAAGCAAGACAATATTTCAGCCTTGGTACTGTAACAAAAAAATTTACGTGGCAAAATAATTTAATATTGCTCCATCAACAACCACGTCAATTTTACATAAAAGAGAGTTTATTCTGCAAACATCATTTCATAGTAAACTGAAACGTCAGAAACCTGCTGAACACCAAAATGCAGACAAATCTGTACTCTTGTGGTTTACGCACGCCGTGAGAATAATGTTTCCATTGGTGGAGAACTATTAAAAGAAAAAGCTTGATTTTTGCCAGAGATATAAACATAACAGATTTAAAGGCAAGCAGTGGCTAGATCGTTTTATGCAACGAAACAATATTCCTTTAAAACAAGTAAGAGTGCTCTAGTCGAGGCTACTCGACTGAAACCTGAGAAGAACCGCGATTCCTAAGATTCGCTAACATTCTCCATTACTTTAAAATATATGTAGCAAGCAACACATACACACATACATATTATATCTTTCTAGCTGGAGTCTTCAAATTTTGCTTTTAGTGTTATGTGTGTTTTATACTCCCCCTTCCCCTAAAATTTGTAAAACACGTATTTCAAATACTAGAGATTTGGGCTTTGGAAAATTCACAATCACGCTCTGATCAAAAACGTTCGTCTAGAAGAAAAGTTATTAAGCATTTAAGGCGTCTTGAAGCCCAAGCGCAGTCTGCGTTGTTAGCAGAGCGTGCGTCTGTGTGTGTATGTGTTGGATATAATATACATACATACACAAAAAAGAAACGGAGAATGTAAGCTGCAAGTCGCCTATGTTATAATAACTTGAATGCTTAATAACTTTTTTTAGACAAACGTTTTTGATCAAGGTTTCAGAGCGTGATAGTCTCATTCATGTGTGTATTTTCCAAAGCCCAAATCTCTAGTACTTGAAATGCGTGCTTTGCAAATTTGGGGTTATAGGGGTCGTGGCATCTAAAATTTATCAAAAATCAAAATTGTATAAAACACACATAAATGTAAAATCAAAATTTGAAGACTCCAGCTAGAAAGATATAATATAAAGAATTTTATAACTGAATAACAAAGAAAGTTAAGGCAAAGAAAGAAAGTCCGATTTTTTCGTGCTGTACAGTAACCTACATAAAAAATTTCAAGTCAACGCGTCGATCTCGGAATATATAAGACCTAGAATATATTCCGAGATCGACATTAATATGGACAGACAGATGAACAGACGGAAAGACAGACAATTGACTCGGCTTGTCTCCCTGATCAAGAATATATATACTTTATGGCGTCTGCCACGCCTCCTTCAGCCTGTGATATACATTTCAACAAAACCATTATACCCTGATTTCCCATTTTCAATGGGTTGAGATTCGAACCCACACCTCTACAGTCGGCAAATTGCATCTATCTCATGTGTGTCTTTTCTAAGTTCTAAACTTACATCACCATTGAAATTTCGATGAAAATTTAAATTGAAAGCTAATTTGAGCGGCGACCTTAAGAATTTAATATTTATTTTAAAATGTGCCAGATGCCCCTTTGGGGTGCTGGATCGTGAATAAATATTTCTCAGTGTTTTCTATGTAGTTATGAGGTAAGCGTAAAACGATTAAAATATCGCAGGATTCAGAATATTTTCAAGTGGAGCAGTGTCATTAAAAGCATTCATAGTTGTGTTTGGCAGTGCGCACATAAAAGCTATGCATTTTTATTAAAAATGGTTATCGACGAGAATTTTGGAGTAATTAATCTAAGCACAATATAAATTGATTGATTGACTTACCAGACATAAAGCATATGTCATTGTTTGAAGTAGGCAGCAATTGACCTAATGCGATTCCAAGATATGCGAAGAGAAGACTACTTACTAAGCAAATTAGAATTTTTCCTGGGAGATTTCGCAGCTTTTCAATTGATGAATACACCAGCAGAGTTATTACATAAAAACAGCATGATATCAAAAGACCAACAGGATACATTCTGAAACGTATGCGATCATTACTCACAACTTTGGAGTCAAAGCACAAGAATGTGTACAACTGTGCTGAAAAAATTAGATGGTAAATGAATGTAATAATCTAAAAACAAGTAAGAGTGCTCTAGTCGAGACTGCTCGACTAGGAGATTCCCTGAACCGGTCAACTTTGGCTGCGGCAGCAGGTTCGAACTTGCCCGCTGGTCTTACACTCTGGCGGACAAAACACAAACGTAGGGGATCTAGCGTTCGTTAGCACTTATACAAATGTTTTTTCCAAAATTAAAACGCAAAGATTTGGGTTTCTTCTTTATTTCACTTATCTAACTCACGGTTCCTCGACCTTCCTCCCGTGTCTCCTTTTCTGGTATCTCCTCCCTTGTCTTCTTCCACTCGCCTCACTTTTCACTTTCACTTCCTTTTAGCTCTCTGGCGGCGACACGCCCTCACCTTCTCACTACTCACTCCAGATTGACCTACTTACAGTGTAAAAGCAAAATTGAAGACTCTAGCTATAAAGATGAATTACATAAATTTTTATAACTGAATAACGATTTCGCTTTTTAATCGATAACTTTAAAACTAGGAAAGTTATCGATTTTTTAAAACAAACTCGATCTGTGCGTAAAGTTTGAAGTTTGTAGATTTTATATGTTATGAGGTCGACGCGTTCAAACATACGGACAGATGGACAGACAGACGGGGCTAAATCGACTTATTTTCTCTCCCTGATCAAGAAAATATATACATTATGAGGTCTGTCACGCCTCCTTCTGTCTGTTACATACATTTCAACGAAAACATTATACCCTGATTTCCCATTTTCAATGGGTTCAGGGTATAATAAGAATTAATGATTATTACTAAAGATTCTTTGATTAATAAAATTATAATTTTAAAAAATAAAACTTGTAAGAATGGTGTTGCCGGAAACACCCGAACCGTTAACACTCTTTTAGAGTACTTGACAAAAATGCTTGCGAGCAACGGAAAAACGGTTCTTCGCTCAGCACGCTGGAACTCGGACTACGACCGTTTTTTAACTTACTGCCACGCCCCCAATGGGCGTAGAAATATCCACCACAGCTTTTTGATCTTGGAATGTCGACGTGAGTGTTCATTTAGAATCTCAGCTCTCTAGTCCTTCTAGAAGTAGTGTTTCTGAGATGCAGGAATATGCATTTTCCGATTTGCCATGCCTCTAGTGGGCGTACCGGGAAATTTTTGACACTTTATCTGACGAGAATATACACTAGTATATATTCCTAGTTTCAGTGTTTAGTTGCAATAGACTGGAAATGGTTTGCCTTCATACGGACAGACGGATAAACGGACGGACGGACTTTGCACAAAACCAATTTACTTATATCACTTCGTGAAAAAGTATAAAAATCTAAAGCTTCTGAGCCAGTAACTCGCAACATAATGACATTGTGACCTTTGACCAAATTTTATATATGTATTGCAAAGATTAATTAAGACAAAATACCTAAATAACAAAACTATCGGCATGACCGCACCGGGGTTCGAACCCACACCTATACGCCCGCCAACGAGCTTCTGCCTCATTTTTAGAGATGCCACCTCTTTCATTTTGAGAGTTGGTTGCGTCCGACTGCAACGTTCTTACTTGTTTTGAGTAGTTTCAGTGTTCGATTTGATGTTATTGTCCTCACTGAAACGTTGTGAAGCCCGAATGTTTATAATAGTGAGATTCTCTTAAATGATTTCACTATTTATAGACAAAATCGATTTACACGTAGAGGTGGGGGGCACTTAAAAGGTTAAATATATACATTACGACCCATTGAGCCAGATTAGAACCATCGACATGAGTTCATTCCCTGTGGCTGTCTACTGCTCCCTGTCACTCCCGTGCGAAGTCACGTATTGGCTTATGACCAGGCAACCAGTGACAAAAACGAAATGAACAGTGTTCCAAATTTTTAAAGTGAACGGATAAAATGGAAAAAAGTGGTTAAATAATTAAATAACATAAAGAAACAAGTAAGAAAACTCTAGTCGAGAACGGTCGACTAGGGTATACCCTGAACCCTGCGAAGAACCGCTTTCCAAGCATTCTTTGTTTCTGTTCTATACACATGCATATGTACGTTCATTACAAGCAAAACATTCACACACACGCACACACAAGCTCAAGTCGATGCGTCAGCTGTTCTTGGGCTTCTTTTTGTATGGCATTTCTATGGGAAATTAAATGTTAAATAACTTTTTTTCTAGAGTAACGATTTTGATCAAACTTGTTGGGCGTGATCATGTCATCCATATGTATGTATGTGCCAAAGCACAAGTGTCTAGTGTTTGATATACGGGACTTACAAATTTGTGGCGAAGGGGGCGGGACACTCAAAATTTACCAAAATCGAAATTGCGTAAGACTTACATAACATTAAATGCAAAATTTGAAGACTCTAGCTTTAAAGATGAATTAGATAGGAATATTCTAACTAAATGAAGATATCGGGTTTTAATCGATAACATTAAACCGATGATTGTTATCAATTGTTTGAAATAAACTCGATCTTTTCGTGGTATACAGGAGCCTACATAAAAAATTTGAAGTCTCTAGCTATTGTAGGTTCTGAGAACGACGCGTTCATACATACGGACAGACGGACGGACAGACGGACGGACGGACAGGGCTAAATCGACTCGGCTTCTCTCCCTGATCAAGAATATACATACTTTATGGGGTCTGCCACGCCTCCTTCTGTCTGTTACATACATACGAATTCCAACAAAAACATTATACCCTGATTTCCCATTTTCAATGGGTTCAGGGTATTAAAATATGTAACTTTTTATGTCAGAAAAACAAAAAGTTTTTTTATATGCGCGAGAGACAAGCGCATATCGAGTTTGTTTCAGAAAATTGATAACTCTATTAGTTTTAATATTATCGATTAAAAAGAGAAGTCGTTATTTAGTTATAAAATTCTACATATCTCATCTTTCTAGCTGGAGTCTTCAAATTTTGCTTTTAGTGTTATGTGTGTTTTATACTCCCCCTTCCCCTAAAATTTGTAAAACACGTATTTCAAATACTAGAGATTTGGGCTTTGGAAAATTCACAATCACGCTCTGATCAAAAACGTTCGTCTAGAAGAAAAGTTATTAAGCATTAAATGCAAAATTTGAAGACTCTAACTTTAAAGATGATTTAAATAGAATTTTATAACTAAATGAAGACATCGGTTGTTAATCGATAACATTAAAACGATGATAGCTGTTGATTATTTGAAACAAACTCGATTGAATCGTGATATACACGAACTGCCAAAAAAATGTGATGTCTCTAGCTCTTATATCTTCTGAGATCGACGCGTTCAAACATACGGACAAATGGACCGACGGACAGACAGACAAACGGACAGGGCTAAATCGACTCGGCTTCTCTCCCTGATCAAGAATATATATACTTTATGGGGTCTGCCACGCCTCCTTCTGCCTGTTACATACATTTTCACAAAACAAAAATTCAACAAGTAAGAAAACTCTAGTCGAGACCGCTCGACTAGGGTATACCCTGAACCCTGCGAAGAACCGCAATTCCAAGCAATCTCCGTTTCTTTAGTATACATAAGTATATATGTTCATTACAAACAGAACATACACACACACATACACAGGCGCACACACACACATGCGCCAGTCGTTGCGTCAGCTGTTCTTTGGCTGCTGTTTGCATGCCAATGACATGGGAAATTAAATGTTTAATAACTTTTTTCTAGAGTAACGATTTTGATCAAACTTATTGGGCGTGATCATGTCATCCATATGTATGTATGTGCCAAAGCACAAGTCTCTAGTATTTGATATACGGGAGTTACAAATTTGACGCGAAGGGGGCGTGGCATCCAAAATTAAACAAAAACCGAAATTGCGTAAGGCTTACATAACACTAAATGCAAAATTTGAAGACTCCAGCTGGAAAGATGAATTAGATAGAATTTTATAGCTTAATTTAGATTTTCGTTTTTAATCGATAACAAAAAAACGATAACAGTTATCGAATTTCTGAAACAAACTCGATCTTTTCGTGATATACAGGAAAATACATAAAAAATTTCAAGTCTCTAGCTATTGTAGGTTCTGAGAACGACGCGTTCATACATACGGACAGACGGACAGACGGACGGACGGACGGACGGACAGACGGACATGGCTATATCAACTCGGCTTGTCATCCTGATCAAGAATATATATACTTTATGGGGTCTGCCACGCCCCCTTCTGCCTGTTACATACATACGCCTTCCAACAAAAACATAATACCCTGAATTCCCATTTTCAATGGGTTCAGGGTAGAAAAACGGATGATTCGATGTCAAATTGGATTTTTTGAGTAAACAATAATGTATCCATCATTAATAACCAATTGTAAGTTTTTTAAAATTTTGTTTCAAATTTTAATATATTATTGATATATTAGAATCAAATTTCGCGCATTTTTTTTGGTATTTTTTGTTTTTCTTACATAAAAAGTTTAATAGTTTACAAAAATTTTAAAAAAATTTTGTTTTTAACATAAAACGACTAGAGGTATGTTATTTAATAAACAAAACTGTACCAACATGAATAAGATTAAAAACAAGTAAGAAAACTCTAGTCGAGACCGCTCGAGGCGAAGGGGGCGGATATGACTATATCATTTCGGCTTGTCATCTTGATCAAGAATATATATACTTTATGGGGTCTGCCACGCCTCCTTCTGCCTGTTACATACAAACGCCTTTCAACAAAAACATTATATTCTGAATTCCCATTTTCAATGGGTTCAGGGTATAAAAATAGAAAACTGTTCACTTTTTATTCCCTGAATCCATTGAAAATGCGAAATCAGGGTAAAATGTTTTTGTTGAAATGTGTAACAGGTAGAAAAAGGCGTATATATAAAGTATATATATTGTTCATCAGGGAGACAAGCCGAGTCGATTTACCCTATCCGTCTGGTTGTCCGTCTGTCTGTCCGTATGTATGTAAGAGTCGATCTCAGAACATTGGTCCCTGTATAGAGCATACAGGGACCAATGTTCAGATCGATTAAAAGCAGAAACCGAAATTCAGTTATCGATTCGGTCTAATTGGGCTTTCTAGGTCTCTCTTTTAACGTTATGTAAGCTTTGTTAAATTTTGAAAGCCACTCGTATCTCAAATATTAGAAACTTGTGCGGCAAGTTTAATCAAAAACCTTTGTTTAGAAAAAAAAGTTATTCAACATTTAATTTCCCATAACATTGGCAGACATATAGCAGACCATGATCAGTTAACGCTGCGGAATAGCTGACCTTCACAGGGTTCAAAGTATCCCCTAGTCGACTAGAGCTTTTATTCTTGTTAATATTATCGATTAGAAGTGTAATTGAAATTCAGTATTAAATTATATATCCCACGTCTTTAAAATTAATCCCTAATTTATATACCCTAAACCCATTGAAAATCGGAAATCAGGGTATAATGTTTTTGTTGAAAGGCGTATGTATGTAACAGGCAGAAGGAGGAGTGGTAGACCCCATAAAGTATATATATTCTTGATCAGGGAGACAAGCCGAGTCGATTTAGCCCTGTCCGTCTGTCTGTCTGTCTGCCCGTCTGCCCGTCTGTCCGTCTGTCCCTCTGTCCGTCCGTCCGTCTGTCCGTATGTATGAAAGCGTCGATCTCAGAACTTACAATAACTAGAGACTTCAAATTTTTTTTGTAGGTCACTGTATAGGGCGCGCATATCGAGTTTGTTTCAGAAATTCGATAACTGTTATCGTTTTATTGTTATCGATTAAAAACGAAAATCTAAATTCAGCTATAAAATTCTATCTAATTCATCTTTCTAGCTAAAGTCTTCAAATTTAGCATTTAGTGTTATGTAAGCCTTACACAATTTCGGTTTTTGTTAAACTTTTGATGTCACGCCCCCTTCGCCTCAAATTTGTAACTCTCGTATATCAAATACTAGAGACTTGTGCTTTGGCACATACATACATATGTATGACATGATCACGCCCAACAAGTTTGATCAAAATCGTTACTCTAGAAAAAAAGTTATAAAACATTTAATTTCCCATCGCATTGCCATGCAAATAGCAGCCAAAGAACAGCTGACGCACCGGTTGGCGTTTGTGTGTGTGTGCGCCTGTGCGTGTGTGTGTATGTGTTGCTTGTATTGAATATACATATACATATGGTTTATAAAAGAAACGGAGAATGCACGGAATATCGTTTGTTCGCAGGGTTCAGGGTATACCCTAGTCGAGCGGTCTCGACTAGAGTTTTCTTACTTGTTATACCCTGAACCCATTGAAAATGGGAAAAAAGGGTATAATGGTTTTGTGAAAATGTATGTAACAGGCAGAAGGAGGCGTGGCAGACCCCATAAAGTATATATATTCTTGATCAGGGAGAGAAGCCGAGTCGATTTAGCCGTCTCCGTCTGTCCGTCTGTCTGTCTGTCCGTCCGTCCGTCTGTCCGTCTGTCCGTATGTTTGAACGCGTCGATCTCAGAAGATATAAGAGCTAGAGACTTCAAATTTTTTTTAGAAGTTCGTGTATATCACGATTCTATCGAGTTTGTTTCAAATATTCGATAACTATCATCGTTTTAATGATATCGATTAAAAACCGATATCTTCATTTAGTTATAAAATTCTATTTAATTCATCTTTATAGTTAGAGTCCTCAAATTTTGCATTTAGTGTTATTTGAGCCATCTGCAATTTCGGTTTTTGTTCAATTTTTGATGCCACGCCCCCTTCGCCTCAAATTTGTAACTCCCGTATATCAAATACTAGAGACTTGTGCTTTGGCACATGATCACGCCCAACAAATTTGATCAAAATCTTTCGATTAGAAGATAATTATTAAGCATTTAATATCTCATATTATCGGCGTCTTGCAGCAGCAGCGAAGCTAATGCACAGTTAGCAGATTGTGTGCTTGTGCCTGCGTCTGTGTGTGTTCTTGTGCGTGCGTCTGTGTGTGTGTATGTATTGCTTGCTACATATGTACATACATATAAAAGCAACGGAGAATGTTAGCGGCTCTTAGGAATCGCAGTTCTTCGCAGGGTTCAGGGGATCTCTTTGTCGAGCAGTCTCGACTAGAGCACTCTTACTTGTTTTTATTAGTTTGCAATTTGATTTTCGTTAAATTTTTGAAACAAATTTCTTATTCTAATTTCCCCCATTATTTAATTTGAAGATTTGTTGAAAATACAGCCAAAATATTTAAATTTTTCTAAAAAAACAAAATTCAATAAAACATGTAGATAATATGCTGAAAATTTAAAATTGGCCAATCGGAAAAACACAACGCGTAGCATGGGCAGTTTTGCTATACATGAGCACACAATTATGTACATACATTGAATTGCGTGCATCTTGCAATTTCTAAGAGCCGCAAGTTGTAATGTGAATTTGCTAGAAGGTGCTATGGATTGCGAATTGTCAGCTGCTCTATCACATCGAAACATAGACAACACTATTGGTTAAAAATTTAAAATTAAAGTAAATTAAATTTTGTGCATTTTGAAAAACGCACATAGCATTCGGTTCAAGGGATCTAATAATCGGGACGCTCGACTATAGTTTTCTTACTTGTTTAATTTCTTTTAAGTTGTTATAAATATTAATTTATGATTTTCAATTTTTGTATTATCTTTCTTTTTATTGAAGGCACGCAATATTGATACATTACAGTTTTTTACGAAGTGAAATAAGTATATTGGTTTTGTGCAATGTCCGTCATGCTGTCCATCCGTCTGTCCGAATGAACGCAAACCATTTCCAGGCTATTGAAGCTAGAGATTTGTAATTTGAAATATTTACTCGTATATACCCTCGACTGATACCGTCAAGATTTTTCCGATACGCCCACTAGGTGCGTGGCAATCGGAAAATGCATTATCCTGTATCTCAGAAACACTACTTCTAGAAGGGCTAGAGAGTTGAGATTTAGAATGAACACTGACGTCGACGTCCCAAGATCAAAAAGCTATGGCGGATATATATACGTCAATTGGGGGCGTGGCAAATCTGGTCAAATAATATCTTCTACAGTTTTAAAGCTAGAACGCCCAAATTTGGCACGTTTGCTACTGTTACGATCCTATTAACCCTCTAATGCTGTTTTCTAAAATATTGGAAGAAAATAATTGGAACAATTTTTTTTAAAGTAAATTTAGGCTTCTAAACTCAAAAATGAACTCAGAAAAAATATAGAAGTTTTTGTTTAGCCGTCAGGTGCAAAAAAGGTAATAAATTCTCAAGACACTCTTGGGCATCTAAGAGTAAACAAGTGAGAGTGCTCTAGTCAAGACTGCTCGACAAAGAGATCCCCTGAACCCTCCGAAGAACTGCGATTCCTAAGAGCCGCTAACATTCTCCGTTACTTTTATATGTATGCACATATGTAGCAAGCAATACATATACACACACAGACGCACGCACAAGAACACGCACAGACGCACGCACAAGCACACAATCTGCTAACTGTGCATTATGACTCATCAGCTTCCATGCTGCTGCAAGACGCCGATAATATGAGATATTAAATGTTTAATAACTTTTTTTCTAGCCTAACGATTTTGATCAAATTTGTTGGGCGTGATCATGTCCTCCATATGTATGTATGTGCTAAAGCACAAGTCTCTAGTATTTGATATACGGGAGTTACAAATTTGAGGCGAAGGGGGCGTGGCATCAAAAATTTAACAAAAACCGAAATCTCCCACGAGGACGACTGTGCCGACTTCCACGTTCCTCGACTCTCGCGTCCACTTGCTCCTTTTCTGCAGACTGAGCAGGTAGTCCCTGGACCAGTCTGTCCAGAATCGCTGCTTGATTCTTGATGTCAACTGCCATCTTTTTAAGTATGGCAGCCTGACATCGTCGATTGGCTGCGTTGATGCGAGTGGCAGCGGCACGAGCGTTGCGCCGACCAGCAGATGAGCTGGGGTGAGCACCTCGCCGTCGTTTGGGTTGCTGCTGGGAGCGATGATCGGTCGCGGATTGAGAATGGCCTCCACCTCGACGAGCACCGTTGCCAACTCGTCCTGGCGCAGCACTGCGCTGCCAATTGCCTTGAACAACAGGCCTTTCGCCGACTTCACCGCTGCTTCCCACAGGCCGCCGAAATGCGGCGCTCGTGGGGGAATGAAAACAAACTCCATTCCCCGTTCCACAGCATATGTTTGAATCGCATCTGAATTAGCGCTGAAATTGGCCGCAAAGTCTGCCAGCGTGCGAGCCGCACCCACGAAATTGGTGGCATTGTCGCAGTACAGTTTCCTGACAAGGCCACGTCGACCAATAAACCTAGATAAACACATCAGAAAGGTGGTAGAGGTTAGATCGGTTAGAAGTGAAGCAGACGAATATGGCAATATACATCTTAACGGGCGCTTTGCCCCGAATCCTCAACGAAACTAAAATTGGACCACAAAAGTCCACTCCGCTGATCTCAAAGGGTCTGTTCGCGTGTAAACGATCAGCCGGAAGGTTGCCCATTATTTGCGACAAAAGCTTCGGCTTATATCGAAAGCAATGCACGCATTTTCTCACCACTGCACTGCACACCTCTCGAGCATTGATCACCCAGTTCTGTTGACGAAGTAATCCCATCAGGACCATTGGATTGGCATGACAGTGCGTGTGATGCAAATGCTCTAAATAGAGTGTGACAAATCGACACTTTTTAGGCGGCAGCAAGGGGAACTTGGCATTATGCGCTAATGGCGCTTTCATCAAACGACCTCCTACCCGCACCAACCACAAGACACGCTTGCCATGTTGGTGAGAGTGCAGGAATGGTGCTAGTTTTTGAAGAGACGGTTGCAAAACTGTGAACTTTTTTAATTTTTCAATTTCTTGAGCGAATTCTGTATGCTGAATCACAGATACTGCTGCAAGAAAGGCGAAACTTAATTCAGAAGCTGAAGGAATCAAAGATACATGTTTCTCGCTCCTTCCATTGATGAAGCGGAACATGTAAGCGATTATGCGGATCAGCCTTGGAAATGAAGGTATAGCTTCTATTAATGGCGTGATGGAATTCACGATCTCCTCAACCGCAACCGTAGTAAAGGCAGCTCTACGCCTCTCTAACGACTCCAATTCCTTCGACAGCTTAATATGTGGGTTTGCTGGCCACAATTCTTCTGAATGTTGCAAAAATGTCGGTCCGCCAAACCAGATTGAAGATCGAAGTTCTTCAACTGAACATCCCCGAGACACTATGTCCGCCGGGTTGTCTTTTGTTGGGACATGACGCCAGGAGACATTGGCTGTCAACTCCTGAATGGTTGCTACTCGATTGGCAACAAATTTGTTCAAATTTGATGAGTGCATTTGCAGCCAATGAAGAACAACTTCGGAGTCTGACCAAAAAACAACTTTGTCTAATGGACAGTCGAGTAAGTTCTTTACCGCGTCCCACACGGTAGCTAATAACTCCGCAGCACACAGTTCAAGCCGCGGCACTGATTTCGTTTTCAGTGGGGCTACTTTGGACTTGGCGGTTAGCAACCTGATAGTGATACCCTCAACTGTTTGCACTCGTACGTATAGACAACAGCCGTAGGCTCTTGTTGACGCATCAGCAAAGCCATGGACTTGACAGCCTCTTGCTTTAAGCGTGCCTACGTAACGAGGTATGCACAAAGCATTTAATTCTGAAAAACAGTTGGTCACTGCTTCCAACTCTTGTATCATTTTGCCAGGTAGTTGGTCATCCCATCCAAGCTTATTCAACCACATTTCCTGTATCAGGACCTTTGCACGAGTTACAATCGGACTTAGCAAACCTAAGGGATCGTATAATCGTGCCACAAACGATAGAACGGACCGCTTGGTAGGATTCGAATCTCTTGTAGATTCCATTGTATATCTGAACACGTCAGCCTTCGGATTCCAAATTAATCCCAAGGTCTTTGTGTCTTCGTGATGACCAATGACAATGTTGTCCTCTGCTGATTGAGCTGCAAGTTTCTTACAGTTGGACGACCATTTTGTAAGATGGAAGCGAAACCCTTGAAGAATTGCGATTAAATCGCGATGCAACAAGCATAACTCCTCAGCGCTGTCTGATCCTGTCAACAAATCATCGACACAAAAGTCGTGAGTTAAGGACCGACCTGCAGCTGGGTGAGTGGAAACATGTAGTTCGCTCAGATACTTTAGGCATCGAACTGCCAAAAATGGCGCAGCAGCTGTCCCATACGTTACTGTATTTAAGCGAAAAATTTGTAACGGGTCAGTGAGCTTTTCTCTCCACACAACAAGTTGAAAGTTGCGCTGGGACTCGTCTAATTCTATTTGACGGTACATTTTTGCTATGTCTGGGGTTGCAGCCCAAGGGCGAAGTCGAAAACGTAGCAACGTTTCCCATAACTGAGGCTGAATGGTCGGACCTACCATGAGTAGTTCATTCAGCGACAACTGAGAAGACGATTTGCTAGAGGCATCGAACACTACCCGGAGCTTCGTTGACGAGCTGTGCGGTCTTAGCACGCATTGGTACGGAATGAAGTAATGCGGCTCTCTCGGAATCTGATTATCTATCGGGCTCATATGACCCAAGGCCAAGTACTCCTTCATGAAGTCAATGTACATGGGCCGAATGTCATCTTCTTTGCACATTCTTCTCTCCAGAGCCATGAACCGTCGTTTGGCTATGTTATATGACATACCTAGACTGTGCGGACTAGACATGGCAACGACAATCTGAGCCGACCCGAGGTGGTTTGGCGAATAGTCTCTATAAAGGACTTCTCGCACAGCTGTTGTTCTGGGGTATACAAATTTGAATTAATTGTATTAGGTTTGTCTTCTAACTCCCAGAACTTTCGAACGATCGAGTCTACATAGATCTCGTCCTTCACAACGCTCTTTTAAGTTGAGGAACGGGCGGCTATTTCCTTCGTTCGACAACGACCAGACACTATCCAACCAAAGGCTGTAAGTTGGAGTGTTGGACTGTTGCTAGTTCCCTTTATTCGGCCTTCTCTTAATACATCAAAAAAGATATCGGCGCCGAGAAGCATGTCAATGCGTTGTGGCTTGTGGAACTGAGGATCAGCTAACTGAAAGCTATCAGACACAGTGATCTTCTCAGTAAGTTTCTCCGGTTGATACGACGATATGTACCGGAGGATACCAAAATCAGTCATGATTTGTGTGTCGTCTGTTCGTGAGGCTATCGATGTCTGAACACTGTGACTAACGATTGACTGACAGTTAGCAATACCCAATAAGTGAATACCCCATTTTTGCCTCTTCAATTGTAGCTGCTTAGCTAACTCCTCAGTGATGAAGTTTACCTGAGAGCCGGAGTCTAAGAGGGCTCTAGCTAACTGATATGATCCTGATTGATCTTTTACTCTGACGACAGCAGTTGCCAGGAGAACTTGGTCAGAGGCGCTACTTGCGTGGTTCACAGCCGAAAACTGTGTCGCAATGGGCCTCGGAGCTACTGGGATAGCCGTTGAGGCAGTCTGAGGAGTCTCCGAAGTTTATCTGTGTAGTATTGAATGATGGGGCTTAGAACAAACACGACAGTGAGCTGATTTACACGCGGCTACCGAATGTCCTATTCGCAAGCAGTTTATACAAAGAGGAAAACTCTTTGCGAATTTAAATCGAGTCTGGCACGGTATTGCTGCGAATGATGAACAAGACTGGACATAGTGATCATCAGATTTGCAAAAAAACACACTTATTGACTTGGAGCTGACTTGGAAGAGCAACGGCTAATGATGTTTTTCCACCTCTTTTTCCACTGTCATGAGGTGTCTTACGACCTACGCCGCATGCAGAAGAGACTTCTTCAGCAGTCAAATGCTGATAGCGTCTATTTAATGCAACTTCACAATCATTCCACAATGGAAGTTTGTTGTAGTCCCAGTTCTCTTCCCATCTTGAGCGTGTGCCAGTGTCTACCTTGCTCATTACGAAATGTACTAACATGGCATTGGAAATCTGTTTATCAGAGCCTAGCGATAACAGCGATTCATAAATGGCACGCACCGAATCAATCATCTTGCCCAAAGATGCTGCTGATGGTGCAGACATACTGGGTAGTTCGAACAGCTTGGAGATGCTATTAAAAAATATGAGACATTGGTTGTCATACACTGTTTTTAAAGCCTTTAAAGCTTTCGGGTAATTATCATCTGTTACCTGATAAGCCTTAACAGTACCCAGTGCTTCTCGATCTAGGCACGACAACAAATGATTAAACTTCTCTATGTTCGACAGAGCTGGGTCATTGTCAACTAAGTTCTCGAACAGACCTATAAAGTTTGTGTATTCGGAATACTCTCCACTAAATTTTGGTAATTTAATGTGAGGTAGATTTCTAGTATGTGACACGGAGCTAATCATAGTCGAATTGGCATGACTTTCCGGTTTTGGTTGACTGACACTGCCTCGCTTCATTAGTAGGGCCTTGGTTGTGACACACAACTCCTCTAATGATGATCGAGGCACTAAATCTGAATTAATGTCGTCCAGTTCTTGCTGTATTTTAAACGCGTTTTCTATATATCGGTTTAATATTTCTAATCGACATTCGATTTTAAAGGGTTCTACCGATATTGTGAAGTCTTTTAACGATTTGTTGATACGCGTTATATCGTTTGTCACGTTTTTATAAGCATTCAGCAGGCTTTCAATCCGCGCTGATGATGACTCGTCCATAGACCGATTCTTTCCTCGCTTGCCAGTCATGATTCTCAAAATGTTATTCAATTGAAAACAATTTCAATTAAACCCGAATTATAATGCAAGCTAAGGGATTGCAGAATAATATCCACTGCGTTCGGTCGATGCTCTATGTGTTATACGTTAGCTAATTGTATATGGGCTGCTACTAACGATTGTAACATATACCTGTAAGTTATTCAGCTAATACAACCACCCACTGTTTGATCGCGAGTGTCGAACCTGCACTCATACACGTTCGATGCGCACAACGAATCCCGCAAGTTGGGGCACAGATGCAAGGCCGAACTTCACAACAGCGGACAACAAGAGCTGGTGAGTGCCGAGCATGCACTCATACACGTTTGATGCGCACAACGAGAGCGCAACGGGGAGCGCAAATGCACAGCCGAACTTCACAACAGCGGACAACAGAGGCTGGTGAGTGCCGAGCATGCACTCATACAAGTTTGATGCGCACAACGAGAGCGCAACGGGGAGCGCAAATGCACAGCCGAACTTCACAACAGCGGACAACAAAGCTGGTGAGTGCCGAGCATGCACCCATACAAGTTTGAAGCGCACAACGAGAGCGCAACGGGGAGTGCAACGACGACGAAGAGCGGATAGCAACAACAATGTATCAGCGCTCTATTTTCGCAAGCGAGAGCGCACACAACAACGATTGTGCGACCAATAATAGGCAACTAGCGAAGAGTTTAAGAGATCGATTTGAGCACAAAAGGCGGCAAAGCTGTGTGAAACGGTTTTTTAGTTTCTTACTTTTCACAGAGGCTGAACTCTCTGGCTCCGTTTTGACTCTATGTTCGTCAAATTCGAGGGCTAATTATTTTGTTTTATTTTGACAATATATGTATATGTATGTGCAAATAACCAAGTTCAGCAATTAATGAAAGGCATATACACATGTACATAGGTTTACCTGCAGTTAAAATCTGCATGTCTCGAGTGCATTTATTGAATTTAGAATACTCGGTATATGTACGTATAACCCTATGTACTTCCCTGATTATTAGTGCAATCCATGTAATCCTCCTGTATGTAATCCACCGATGTCACCTGCTGTTGAAGAGTCCACCCGGGGGCGCCAAAAATGTCATGACAAAAGGGCTTGGTGTATATGACACATGAAACAACAACAATTCGTGGATCTTCAACACCCAGCTGGCCGACAACGAAGTCTTTTTGATACTGATTTAATTCAACTTCAAACTTAAGCTAGTGGGCAGAGAGCTAGCACAGAGACCCGAACATCTAGCGAGAGCACTCCATCCCGCTCTCGTCGCTCTCGTGCTGCTCTTTACAGTGCCCTAATTAATTTCATGCACCTTACAGCCTAAAGCCTAATATTATGCCCAGTCAAATGACTGAACAACCCTTTTTTCCCATTTTCAATGGGTTAAGGGTATGAAAAAACGGATTGAATAGAAATGTTAATTTTTTTTATTCATATGATATGTTTTAAAACAATTTTTTGTTGATGTGCAGCATAAATGTAAATTACATTTTCACAAATGCATTGCGTTTGTGATGATTTACAGAGCTTGCACCGTCTCTTATTGTCCCGATCCAACCAACTTGGGAAGTGGTTGACTTGGTCAAAACGTAATTCCGCTATTGGATGTAAAGTTTTTTTTTTCCAAGTTTAAGCTCAAGCTGTGGTGGTCGGGCCCGTGGGGATTGTGAAAAAGGTGACCGATCTGTTCGCAAAGATGGTGACTGCATCTGGTCCTGTAGAGATACGGTACTGACTGGACGACCTGCGTGGGCTTTATTTATAAAAGCCACCAATCCTTCAGCGGTTGACTCGTGAAAATCGGAAAGTTCCATCAATTTGTCACTGATTGCGTTTTGTTTTGAATTCGCCTATAAAGAATATAAGCATTTGTTGCTGCCATATCAATACAATGATAAAAAATTCAAGTAGCAGCATCTTTGGTTTTAGCTTTGATGTGATAACGGCCAAGTCCATCCATGATATCAACGCCGCCCACATGTGCGTTATATTCCCGAATTATTTGCGGACAGTCAATTTCAATATGTTGCTTTTTCTTCCTGTCATAACGGTCAGTCTTAAGTGTTCTTTCACTTAAACTTTCCGTAGCAAACGGTTTAACACCTATGTAAGTTGACAATAAGCGAACGGCCTTGTTGTCCTTCCAAAGTACATTACTGACTTCTACCCCTCTTCATCATTACAAGCAAATGATATTGTGCTAATATCCTCCAAAGCAGCTATTAGAGTTTCTGCCGCATTTAAGTCATCTTCCTCGTCGTCACTTGACTCGGATAACTCTGCATCGAAGGGGACACTCTTAAACAATTCCAACAACTGTTCATCAGTTAAATCGGATAATTTGAATCGTACCCGGTTTGCCATCTTTATATGGTTAATATGTCAGTTTCTAGTAAAAAATCCATAGTATGAATAAGTTTACACACAAAATTGTAAGCAGTTGTGAAATAGCTGCTGGTAAAAAAAAATTGCTTGCAGCCCCAAAAGTGTCTCAAGACACTTATCACTGTTTTTAAGCTATTTATTTTTATTTTTGTAAACTAGTTTTAATTGTAAATAAACATACCTTCCAATAAAAAATTATTTTAAATGGATTGCTTTCACAGATTTTGTAAAATAATTTTTGCACAACATCACATGCAGCAGATCAATTTACACGCGCGAAAAAACATATGTTTTGTGCAAATAAAAAGTACCGTTAAAAGCACTGGAGAGCTTTTAAAGCTTTTTTCTCAGTAACTTTGAATGTTTTATTAACGATCAAGAAATATTTGAATGACAAAAAAGCTCCCATTTTTATACTATTTCACGTAGTGATATAGTATATTGGTTTTGTGCAATGTCCGTCATGCTGTCCGTCCGTCTGTCCGTCTGTCCGTCCGTCCGTCTGTCCGTCTGTCCGTATGAACGCAAACCATTTCGAAGCTATTGAAGCTAGAGACTTGAAATTTGAAATATATACTCGTGTATACCCTCGTCTGATAAAGTGTCAAGATTTTCCCGATACGCCCACTAGGGGCGTGGAAAATCGGAAAATGCATTTTCCTGTATCTCAGAAACACTACTTCTAGAAGGGCTAGAGTGTTGATATTTTAACTGAACACTCATGTCGACATTCCAAAATCAAAAAGCTATGGCGGATATATCTACACCCATTGGGGGCGTGGCAAATCAGGTCAAACTGTATCTTCTACAGTTTTAAAGCTAGAACGCCCAAATTTGGCACGTGGGTTACTGTTACGATCCTATAAAGATCGCCCAAAAAATTTTATGGCCACGCCTACTAGGGGCGTGGCAAATCGGATCTGAATATGTAGTGATTTTACGAGTTTCGTTATATTTTGAGCGCTATTGATGCTAGAGACTTGAGACTTGGCATATATACTCGGGTTAACATCCCACAACCGATAAGCTATGGCGGATATATCTACGCCTTCAGGGGGCGTGGCAACAAATATCAGCTTATATCTCCCACACTTTTAGTGCTAGAAGCTTCAAAATTGGATGCTAGGTTACTGGGGGCCTCCTCTATCGATTCCCCAAAAATTATTGTTACGCCCCAAAAGGGGCGTGACATACAGAAAAATACCCTGTAATTTTCGCATTTTTTGAATGTAAGCATCCAAACTTTACTGTTATATTTCTGAACACCCACTCAATGAACATGCCAAAAATTATTTGTCTACGGCCACTGGGGGCGTGGCAAATCAAAACTGAATTATCTGCAGCTTCTGAGCCAATAACGCGCCACATAATGACTTTGTGACCTTTGACCTTGTCTTTTGATTGCCAAATTAAATATATATGTTTGAAAAGAATATTTTATTAATACAAAATAACTAAATAAAGAAAATATAACAAAAATATCAACATGACCACACCTCTACGCTCGCTAACGAACTTAAATCACATTGTCAGAGTTGCCCCCTCTCTCATTTTGAGAGTTGCCACCTCTCTTATTTTGAGAGATGCCACCTCTCTCGATTTAGGTGCGTGTTCTTGCTAAGGTAAGGCAATCGAGATAAATCGAGAGAGGTGGCATCTCTAAGCTTCGATTCTAATTGAAACTGTCTGGCAACCTCCAATGAAAAGTTTTAATCTTCAGCTAATTTGAGCGGCGACAGTGGGGATTTAAGGTTAAAATTTAAAAAAATGTAATGTGATAGATTCCCCTGTGTGCTGTTGGGGCGTGAAATAGTATTTCGCTGTCGGTTGCGTCCGACAGCAACGTTCTTACTTGTTTCATTTGTTTAAATGCACAGTTTAATTCTTTTACATCTTTAAGAAATATTTTTAACTTTATATTTTTTCCTTTCTTTTAGAGAACGAAACGATGGTGTATTATAATTCGTGTAGACTGCCACGCAACTGGACGCTCAGTCTTATTTCTGTCTACGCAATTCGATGGAACCATACTCGACGAAAGGGACACAGTGCTATCGGTACTTTCCGAAACTACAAATATGCCGACCAATCGCGACACAACTAACGGCTGATACAAACTTACCATTATGATGAAATGGCCTTGTGTAAAATAACCAGAAACGGACAGCCGCATACACAAACACTGCACGAACTACATATACTCGCCGACACGGCCATCCTCACAATAAGGCGACTTCCTGTAGAAAAGTCTACGTTACTTTTTATACCCTGAACCCATTGAAAATGGGAAAAAAGGGTATAATGGTTTTGTGAAAATGTATGTAACAGGCAGAAGGAGGCGTGGCAGACCCCATAAAGTATATATATTCTTGCTCAGGGAGAGAAGCCGAGTCGATTTAGCCCTGTCCGTCTGTCTGTCTGTCCGTCTGTCCATCCGTCCGTCTGTCCGTATGTTTGAACGCGTCGATCTCGGAAGATATAAGAGCTAGAGACTTCAAATTTTTTCGGAAGTTCGTGTATATCACGATTCGATCGAGTTTGTTTCAAATATTCGATAACTATCATCGTTTTAATGTTATCGATTAACAACCGATGTCTTCATTTAGTTATAAAATTCTATTTAAATCATCTTTATAGTTAGAGTCTTCAAATTTTGCATTTAATGCTTAATAACTTTTCTTCTAGACAAACGTTTTTGATCAGAGCGTGATTGTGTATTTTCCAAAGCCCAAATCTCTAGTATTTGATGTACGTGTTTTACAAATTTTAGGGGAAGGGGGAGTATAAAACACACATAACACTAAAAGCAAAATTTGAAGACTCCAGCTAGAAAGATGAAATATGTTGAATTTTATAACTAAATAACGATTTCTCTTTTTAATCGATAATATTAAAACTAATAGAGTTACACACGGACACACGGACGGACAGACGGACGGACAGACGGACATGGCTACATGTCTCTTTGATTAAGAATACATATACTTCTTCCTATTACATACATTTCCCATTTTCAATGGGTATAAAAATAAAGCAAAAGTAATTAGACATAAAATTGGAGATTTTGTGATCCTAAAAAGCGAAGAAAGGCATCAACCAAATTGAGTCCAACATTCAAGGTGCATTTTGAAATAATATAAGTACTAGGGGGAAGGTATAATTTAAGGTCCTAACCTAATAAAAGAAATTACAAATATGCACATTAAGATCTAAGAAAATTGCCAGACGTTGAAGTTCCCGAGGAGCTGAATATGTGTGATGATTATAACAATATTGTTGAGTGTGATGAAACCATTGGAAATGGACAAAAATAGTGATGAAACCATTGCAGATGGTGAAAAGAGCGAACCCTGCGAAGAACCGCTATTCAAAGCATTCTACAGTACAACCAACACACTCACACACACACAAAGACACACGCACAAACAAGCGCAAGTCGTTGCGTCAGCTGTTCTTGGGCTGCTTTGCATGGAATAACTTTTTTTCTAAAGTAACGATTTTGATCAAACTTGTTGGGCGGGATCATGTCATACATATGTATGTATGTGCCAAAGCACAAGTCTCTAGTATTTTATATACGGGAGTTACAAATTTGAGGCGAAGGGGGCGTGACACCCAAAATTTAACAAAAACCGGAACTGCGTAAGGCCCAAAAACCACTAATTGCAAAATTAAAAGACTCTAGCTAGAAAGATGAATTAGATCGAATTTTATAGATTAATTTAGATTTTCGGTTTTAATCGATAATAATAAAACGATAACAGTTATCGAATTTCTGAAACAAACTCGATCTTTTCGTGCTATACAGGAACCTGCTCTGAGAACGACGCGTTCATACATACGGATAGACGGACGGACAGACGGACGGACGGACATGGCTAAAGCGACTCGGCTTGTCTCCCTGATCAAGAATATATATACTTTATGAAGTCTGCCACGCCTCCTTCTGCCTGTTACATACATACGTCTTTCAGCAAAAGCATTATACCCTGAATTCCCATTTTCAATGGGTTCAGGGTATAACAAGTAAGAAAACTCTAGTCGAGACCGCTCGACTCGGGTATACCCTGAACCCTGCGAAGAACCGCAATTCCAAGCAATCTCCGTTTCTTTAATATAGCTAAGTATATATATGTTCATTACAAGCAACACATACACACACACATACACAAGCGCAAGTCGGTGCTTCAGCTGTTCTTTGACTGCTGCTTGCATGGAAATGCTATGGGAAATTAAATGTTTAAAACCTTTTTTTCTAGAGTAACGATTTTGATTAAACTTGTTAGGCTTGATCATGTCATCCATATGTATGTGTGTGCCAAAGCACAAGTCTCTAGTTACAAATTTGAGGCGAAGGGGGAGTGGCATCCAAAATTTAACAAAAACAGAAATTGCGTAAGGCTTACATAACACTAAACGTAAAATTTGAAGACTCTAGCTAGAAAGATGAATTAGATAGAATTTTTTAGCTTAATTATATTTTCGTTTTTAATCGATAACAATAAAACGATAAAAGTTATCGAATTTCTGAAACTAACTCGATCTTTTCGTGATATACAGGAACCTACATACAAAATTTCAAGTCTCTAGCTATTGTAGGTTCTGAGAACGACGCGTTCATACATACGGACAGGCGGATGGACAGACGGATATGACTATATCATTTCGGCTTGTCATCCTCATCAAGAATATATATACTTTATGGGGTCTGCCACGCCTCCTTCTGCCTGTTACATACATACGCCTTCCAACAAAAACATTATACCCTGAATTCCCATTTTCAATGGGTTCAGGGTATAACAAGTAAGAGTGCTCTAGTCGAGACTGCTCGACAAAGAAATCCCCTGAACCCTCAGAAGAACTGCGATTCCTAAGAGCCGCTAACATTCTCCGTTACTTTTATATGTATGTACATATGTAGCAAGCAATACATACACACACACAGACGCACGCACAAGAACACACACAGACGCAGGCACAAGCACACAATCTGCTTACTGTGCATTATGACTCATCAGCTTCGCTGCTACTGCAAGACGCCTATAATATGAGATATTAAATAATATTAGATATCTAATTTGTTGGGCGTGATCATGACATTCATAAGTGTGTATTTGCCAAAGCACAAGTCTCTAGTACTTGAAATACGTGATTTAGCAATTTGAGGCGAAGGGACAATTTGAGGGCGTGGCATCCAAAATTTAACAGAAACCGAAAGTGCAGGTGGCTCAAATAACACTAAATGCAAAATTGGAAGACTCTAACTATAAAGAAGAATTAGATAAAGTGTTATAACATTAAAATTAAAATAGTTATTGAAAAATTATAATTAAAATTGTTATGAAACAAACTCGATCTAATTGTTTTTATCTATTCTTATGAAAATCACTCAAAATGCCCAAAATGATGTGGATAAATGAAACGATCTTAAAAAATCTTCCAAATAAAAAATCTTGCACTTTCCGATTTACCACGCTATTAGCTATTCAGAAGAGTTTCGAAAAAATAATAACATCGGAATTGCAATATTTTCATACCTTGAATTAAATTTGATTCCCATTGGAAATGGGAAAAAAACGTGTTTTTGTGAAATTGTATGTACTTCCACTGGGAATTTCCCAGACGCCAAATAGTTTTATGAAACAATATATGTAGGTACGTGTCATTATATATATTACCGAGTACTGTAAGAGCAGCCTTGGGACCGGAAATGGTTCAAAGTCGAGCTATAGTGCGTTTCGTTTACTCTTACCGATTCAGCGATTATCTCACGTCGAACATACTCCGATTATCGGCAACCGCTAGCCGAAGTGGCGTTCATGCCACGAGAAAGTAGTTTTTACTTTCACTCGTCTGCCCATAACAGTGCTTCGGCCAATATGTCTTAAAAAGATACGCGATGTTGCCATTAAGTTGGGCACGAGCGATAGACAGGCCCCATTGCAGAGCGAAGAAGGGCCTGTGTACTGCTATAAAAAGGTGCCCGCAGCTGGCAGCGAGAAGCTTTTCGCAGTGCATTGAGAGAAAATGCATACAAATATGTATTATTCTGAAAAAAACTGTAATTAAAGCTTAAATTGCGAAAATTGCTGCCCTGCTGAGAATAGCGCTATTAGTGGAAAACCCTAGAAATCCTCAAAAGTTTCCTTACAATACACTATGGTTCGAAAGCCCGTTTTTTTTTTGGCATAGTCGAAATGATTATATTGATATTTATGTTATATTTTCTTTATTTAGTTTCATTGTATTAAAAAAAAATATTCTTTTCAATACAGTATCACTTCAACATCTCTGGAGATAAGACGTGCTGCACCAAAACCTCGCTTCGCAAACGCAAAAAGCAAAAGCTTATCGGCAAACGCACAAAAAGCAAATATTAAATACAAAAGCAAGCAAAACAAAACAAAAACCAAAAACAAACACACGGCACAAACAGTTACATCGGGCTTGCGCCCAAAAACAACAACCATTCACGAACCACCGGACAAACGCAAAATCTACAACACAGAAGTAAGCGAACCAAAATACATAGTGATAAAACGAAATGACAACGAATCATTCGAAAAGGTATCACCTTTCGTGATTAAAAAAACAATAGATCATGCTTGCGGAGGGGAAGTGGAATCTTGCAAAAAAACAAGAGACGGCTCCCTTCTTATTAAAACTAAAACAAAATTACAAGCTTTGAAATTAATGAAACTCAATAAAATGACAGACATGGATATCACCACAACAGAACACAAAACACTAAACACTAGTAAAGGTGTAATTTACTGTAATGAATTGAGAAACATAAGCGAAACCGAAATACAACAATAATTGAAAACACAAAACGTAAGTGAAGTGCGTAAAATTCTCAAAAGGCAAGCAAACAACATAAACAACGATAATAGTACACTGGCAGAAACTGGACTGATAATAATTACATTTGAAACTCATAAATTACCAGAAAATATAAAAATTGGCTACGAAACCGTACGGGTGAGACCATATATACCACTACCACTGCGATGCAACAACTGCCTTCGCTTTGGTCACCCTACAGCTATATGCAAGAGCCCAGAAATTTGCAAAATTTGCTCAGAAACCAAACATACAAATGATAACGAACTCTGCAAAAATACTCAGAGCTGCATAAACTGCAAAAACAACCCTGAAATAAACAATCACCATAGCCCACTCGACCGCAAATGCCCTACGTTCCTTAAGCAACAAGAACTAACAGCAATAAAAACAACCGAAAAAGTCGATCACAAAACAGCCCAGAACATTTACAACAATAGACACAATCAACAGCTAAAAAACACCTACGCTAAAACACTTGCGCATTCAACACCACATGCGACAACAACACACACTCCAATACACACACTAACACACACACTAACACACACACCAACACACACATCATTCAAGACCCAACACGCACACAAAGCAGCACACCGCAACCAGAAACCCTCCCACCTACAGTTACAACACCGAACCCCAAATTGTCCACAGTACAATCAATCTTAGCACGATCAACCGAAACAACATCCACACAGCAACAAAGAAAACAACAACAGCAGAATTCATTTACAGAAGCCATGGAAACAGACGGTTACTCTTCCTCCATCGGAAACAAATGCTATACATCACAACACACTGAAGATCTAAAAGTAAAAATATTTCCTAAAGATAAATCTAACCCCTTAGCTACTAATTTTAAGCCCTCTAAAACAAAATCAAAAACAAAAGTCCCAAGCAAGAACCAACATATAAACAACAGCGACAGCGAATCCATCTAAAAAAAAAAAAAAAAAAAAAAGAAACAAATTTTATTCTCACCCAAACTATATACTCACCTTTAAATTTAACTCATATCAAAACAAACAATCAATCTAATACTCCAAAAATTTTTAGCAATGCTAAAAATTATACAATGGAACATGAAAGGATATACAAATAACTACAATGAACTTTTAATTATAATTAAAAAATACTCACCACAAGTCATATGTCTCCAAGAAACCCACTATTACAACAAACATACCCCTATTCCCGTCCCAATAAATTACCAAATTTACAATAATACAGGCTCCAACCGATTTGGAGGCGTAGCCATACTAATTCACAATTCCCTACAGCACCAGAAATTAACCCAACCAACCAACACCAGCCACTTCGAAACTCTCGAAATAGAAATCCTCTCCAAAATGAAAATCAATATTTTCTCAACATACATCCCCCCCAACAATAAATTTTCAACTAAGACCTTAAGTGAACAATTTGAAAGACAAAGCAACAATACGAATCAAATCATACTAGGTGATTTCAACAGCCGACATAGCAACTGGGGATCACCGGTAGACAACAAAAGAGGCAAAATCCTAGCCAAATTTGCTCAAACTGCCAACCTAAATATACTCAACGACGGCTCCCCAACACACTTTTCCACACACAATACATTCACCCACATAGACATATCCTTATGCTCGCCCCAACTCACCCCCTTCACAAACTGGAAAATAATTGACGACCTTCATGGAAGCGATCACTTTCCAATCCTTATCTCTCTATTCCCACAACCTCAAAGAATAAACTTCCCCCGTCCCCTGTTCAAAATAAAAGATGCCAACTGGCCTCTTTTCACAAAATTAACCAACGACATAAATGAGCGCATTCCAAAAAGCAGTAACATCAATAAAGAAGCTGCAATAATTAACAAAATAATCCTACAAGCCGCCCATCACAGCATACCACAAACGTCCCCACACCACAACAACAAAAACACCCCCTGGTGGAATAAGACTCTAAATGAACTGAGAGTAAATAAATTTAAAACATGGCAAAATTTTAAACACAACAACAACACTGACAATCTAATAACCTACAAACGTGCAAATGCACTCTTCCGAAGAGAGTTACAAAAATAAAAAAAAAGCACTAATAGATTTCACCTCTGCAATAGAACCCAATACCCCTTCAGACAAAATCTGGGCAAACATCCGACGTCTCTGCGGACTTAACCCAAGTAAAAACATACACTGCATTACAGACCCAACCAACAACTTGCCCACGACAGATACTACTCACATAGCCCATCTCTTTGGGCAACACTGGTCAACCCAATCTGAAGACAACAACTTTAGCCAAACATACACTACAAACAAATACGCAGACAAATCCGCTGACTATATACCCAGTTCGACAGCACAAGCAATCGAATCACCCATTAGTCAAATGGAGTGGCTATCAGCATTGCACTCCCTTAAAGGAACAACACCTGGTCTTAACCGAATATCCTACCCAATGATCAAAAACACCTCCCACACATTGAAAAATAGAATCACCAACCTAACCAACTCAATATTCAATAGCTTCATCCCCCAATCCTACAAAACCAGCCTAGTCATTCCTGTCCTTAAGCCCAACACAAATAAAACATTACTTAATAGCTACAGACCAATTTCCCTCAATTGCTGCTTATCCAAAACGCTGGAAAAAATAATTGCGAAGCGCCTATGGTGGTTTGCAACGGAAAACAACATTCTTCACCCCAACCAAACAGGTTTCAAGCGCGGAAAATCGGTTTCAGACGGTCTGCTCTATGCCGATCACCTGATAACCAGATCGCTAAAAACTAAAACGCACACCTCCGTCATTGCCCTTGACTTCTCAAAGGCCTTCGACAGAGTTGGTGTGCACTCAATAGTTGAGGAATTAATCAAATGGAAAATCGGCCCAAAAATTCTAAATTTCATAAAAAATTTCATGTCCAACCGTAAAATAAAAATAAAAATAAAAAATACAATAAGCTCCCCATATCCACTACACAATGGCATCCCCCAAGGTTCACCAATATCAGTTATCCTCTTCATTATTGCATACAATAAACTCTTCAACATCATATCCCTCCAAAAAGAAATACACTTCAGCGCTTACGCTGACGACTTTTTCCTAATAATCCCTCTTAACACTAAAAAAAAACCAAAAATATAACTTGGACAGCCTCTTTTATAAAATTCACGAGTGGTGTTCATATTCTGGAGCATCACTCTCCATCGAAAAATGCCAACACCTCCATATCTGCCGTAAGCACAACTGCACCTGCACCATATCCTGCAACAACACCCCCATCCCTTCAGTCCGCAATCTAAAAATCCTAGGACTAACAATAAACAATAAATACAGGTGGGACTCACACATAAAACAAATCCTACCAGTCCTAAATAAAAAACTTAATGTTATTAAATGCCTAGCAAGCCCTAAATTTAATTGCAACTCATACACCCTGATAAACGTAGAAAAATCAACAATTATAGCAAAAATAGACTATGCACTCTTTATCTATGGATACGCCCCTCAATAAACTAAAAACCGTATTCAACGCCGCAATCCGTACATCACTCGGAGCACTCCGCTCAACCCCTATCCCAACTTGCTCTTCGAAGCAAACATACCCACAATAGAACAAAAAAGAGACTTTATTACAACCAAAGCATACAAAACACTATTACACAGCACTAACCCACAACTCCACAAATACATTAAACGAAATTGCTACCAAAAAAGAAGCAAATTAACATCAACACTTGAAAAAATAATAACATCATGCAAAGAGTACAATATCCCCTACCTCCCACTCCCTAACAAAAAAATTACTCCTCAATGGTCTTTTCCCCCTTCCTTAATCGACACCACGCTAAAAAAATGTAGCAAAGCAAACACACCACCAATCGCATACAGACAACAATTTCTCGAACTCAAAGACAAATACAAAAACCACACATTCATATATACAGACGGCTCCCTTCAAAACAACACAGCCACCTTTGCCATCACAACAGAGGTCGAAGTCCTACAAAGATGCATCCTACCCCATTACACATCTATCCTATCCGCCGAAACCATAGCCATCCTTCATGCAATAGAACTAATCCAAAAAAGAAGAGTAGGAAACTACATAATCTGCTCCGACTCACTCTCATCCATTAAATCCATATCCAACATTAACAACAACAGTCTATACCCCACAACCATAAGAACCCTACTAACAAAATCTGCCCCAAAAATAAAGCTCCTCTGGATACCCAGTCACTCTGGCATTGAAGGAAATGAGCTAGCCGACAGTACTGCCAAAACAACATTAAGAATGCCACTTCACTACACACCCAACTTTAACACAACAGATATCAACAAAGCCATAAAATACATACATTTACAAAAACTAAAAAACAATATCCAACACTGCAACAGTTGGTACAAACAAATAAACACAAATTTAATAAACGCAAATAGCTTCACAAAAATTATTAACCAAAAAACTATTACACGTAGGGATCAAACTAAAATAATACGACTGAGACTTGGACACACACTATTTTCAAAACAAATTCATCTAAATCCCGACAATATCCTTCCATGCCCAAACTGCTACACCTCCACAGACCTCACCATCCAACACATATTCAACTGTCCCGCTACATCCCACCTTAAAACCCTAATTTTCCAAAACAACTGTCCCATATCTATACTTGCAAACCCCTCAAAAGAAAATATACATAAGATAATAAAGTTCCTTAATAATAGTAAAATGTATAACTTAATATAAATATATGTATGTATGTAAGCAAGCCGAAGGCCCCAGCAGCCAGTGCTTTAAAAATTAAGTTAACTGTAATTTCAATTGCTGCTAAATCTTACAAATAAATAAATAAATTCTTTTCAATACATATATAAAATATGGCAAATCAAAAGACAAGGCCAAAGGTCACAAAGTCATTACGTGGCGCGTATTGGCTCAGGAGCTGTCGATTTTTCAGTTTTGATCTGCCACGCCCCCAGTGGCCGGAGTCATAATATTTGGCATGTTTACAGTGTGGGCGTTCAGGAATATAACTGTAAAGTTTGGATGTTTACATTCGAAAAATGCGAAAATTACAGGGTAATCACGCCCCTTTTGGGGCGTACAAATAATTTTTGGGGAATCGGTAGAGGAGGCTCCCAGTAACTTAGCATCCAATTTTGACTTCTGTAGAAGAATCTGTAGAAGATCTATCTGTAGAAGATCTAAGCTGATATTAGTAGCCACGACCCCTGTGGGGGGGATATATCAGCCATAGCTTTTCGATTTTTTGATGTTATCCCGAGTATATATACCAAGTCTCAAATCACTAGCATCAATAGTGCTAAAAATATAAGAGAATTAAAAAAATTACTATATATATACAGATCCGTTTTGCCACGCCCCAAGTATGTGTGGCCGTAAAATTTTTTGAGCAATCTTTATAGGATCGTAACAGGAACCCACGTGCCAAATTTGGGCGTTCTAGCTTTAAAACTGTAGAAGGTACAGTTTGACCAAATTTGCCACGCCCACAATGGGCGTAGATATAACCGCCATAGCTTTTTGATTTTGGGGTGCCGACATGAATGTTCAGTTAAAATCTCAACTCTCTGGCCCTTTTAGAAGTAGTGTTTCTGAGATACAGGAAAATGCATTTTCCGATTTGCCACGCCCCTAGTGGGCGTATCGGGAAAATCTTGACACTTTATCAGACGAGGGTATACACGAGTATATATTTCAAATTTCAAGTCTCTAGCTTCAATAGCGTCGAAATGGTTTGCGTTCATATGGACAGACGGACAGACGGACAGACGGACGGACGGACAGACGGACAGACGGACGGACAGCATGACGGACATTGCACAAAACCAATATACTATATCACTACGTGAAATAGTATAACAAGTAAGAAAACTCTAGTCGAGACCGCTCGACTAGGGTATACCCTGAACCCTGCGAAGCACCGCAATTCCAAGCAATCTCCGTTTCTTTAATATACATAAGTATATATATGTTCATTACAAACAAAACATACACACACACATATACAGGCACATGCAAGCACTCACAAGCGCAAGTCGTTGCGTCAGCTGTTCTTTGGCTGCTGTTTGCATGGCAATGTTATGGGAAATTAAATGTTTAACTTTTTTTCCAGACGAACGATTTTGATTAAACTTGTTGGGCGTGATCATGTCATCCATATTTATGTATGTGCCAAAGCACAAGTCTCTAGTACTTGAAATGCGTGATTTAGCAATTTGAGGCGAAGGGGCAATTTGAGGGCGTGGCATCCAAAATTTAACAAAAACCGAAATTGCAGAAGACTCAAATAACACTAAATGCAAAATTTGAAGACTCTAGCTAGAAAGATAAATTAAATAGAATTTTATAACTAAATGAAGATAACGGTTTTTAATCGATAACATTAAAACGATGATAGTTATCGAATATTTGAAACAAACTCGATCGAATCGTACTATACACGAACTTCCAAACAAAATTTGAAGTCTCTAGCTCTTATATCTTCTGAGATCGACGCGTTCAAACATACGGACAGACGGACAGACAGACGGACAGGGCTAAATCGACTCGGCTTCTCTCCCTGATCAAGAATATATATACTTTGTGGGGTCGGCCACGCCTCCTTCTGCCTGTTACATACATTTTCACAAAACCATTATACCCTTTTTTCCCATTTTCAATGGGTTCAGGGTATAAAAAGATGTGCAAAATTTAAGCTGATAAGAATTAAATTAATACACTTTAACAGGTAATAATCTTTTTGAACTATACCTTTTGGTCTGCAAATGATGAATTTCTTATTTTTTCAATGCAATATTGACTGTTCGAGTAAATCTTATTATTGCTAGTAATAAGTAACGATCCTGTACTTGAACTTATTACATGGAACTCATCTGTAAATGACTCCGGATCCAAACGGAACTTCGGGCATCCTAGTCCGGTTAAGACGCCAAATACTGAAAAAAAAAATTTAAAAAGGAATCAGTTTAATTAAAAACCAAGTAATAACGTTGCAGTCGGACGCAACCGACTGCGAAGAACGTCCCAGCACCCCACAGGGGCATCTACGATATTCTATTTTTAAATTACACACACACACACACACACACACACACACACACACACACACACACACACACACACACACACACACACACACACACACACACACACACACACACACACACACACACACACACACACACACACACACACACACACACACACACACACACACACACACACACACACACACACACACACACACACACACACACACACACACACGCACACACACACACACACACACACACACACACACACACACACACACACACACACACACACACACACACACACACACGCACACACACACACACACACACACACACACACACACACACACACACACAGAGAGAGAGAGTTGTGTTTTCGTGGAGTACGGCCGCTAATTTAAAGTGTTCCTCGGAAACATCGATGTAATCTTTTTTAACTGCGGAAAAATAAGTCAAGTTAATAGAATTGTACGCTGCGGGCGCGGCGCACCTAGCAAAACCAACGGCGGTCACAACTGACTTACTGTGCGGCAAAACGCGGAGTATTTCAGTGGCGGTTGATGCCAATAGCTCTGGAGCGGGGAGTAGGTATTGGTGGTGCGGTAGTGTGGGTAGCGTCAGCTTCAATTTTTTCCTATTTTCGCGCGAAAAAATTGTAAAAAAGTTTAGAAGCGTCTAGGCAAGCAAATAGTATCAGGTGCACTCACTCTAACAGCTGTTAGTAGTGCTGGAAACTGCAGCGGACAATCAGCTGCTCACTGAAAACTTGGTGTGCTGCTGAGTCTTAGCAAAGACAGCAACCTAAACGCTAGAGTGCAGTTGGAGCTACTGAAAGTAGTGCATACTTTCGGGCTCTCTGAGTATTTGAGCTGAGCTCTTTAGCGTAAGTCTTTAAGCTTAACTGAAGCTCCCAGGTAGCAAAAAATTAGTTGTTGCCCACTACAGGCTTCTCGCCTTGGTAGTTGGAGCACGATGGAGGGCAGAATGCAGGAAGAGCTGCAAGCCTTTGCAAGCCGCTCTGCATTGCAGCGATCACCGCCGCAACAGCAGACAGGGCCACAGCTGAAGGCTTCATCTACTTTGAAGGGCACTATCCAGCAGATAGGAGCAGCACTCGAGGGCCTGACGGCATTATTCGGGGGCCAGCGGCACATAACTGTGCCAATGAGAGAGGAGCTAGCGAGAATAGTTAAGCTCCACGAGGCGGCGGAGTTGCTCTGCAACCGTAGGGTCAGAGACTGCGAGGTGCAGACAACACCGCATTTTAAAGTCGCCATTGCGAATGCCCCTCCAGGCAACAGTACGCCTAAACGGTCGAGGGACGTTGCCCCTGAGCAAAGGAGGACTCCCCCAAAAAAATCTAGGCCCAATGGGCACAGTGAGGTGGGATCAAAGAAGCAACGGGCTCCACAGACAGTCTCGGCAGGGTCGAACCAGGCAGTGCAGCAGGCCAGAGCAGCGAACTGGACGGAGGTTAAGGGGCGCAAACAGCACCACAAACGACCAAGGACAGACGCTATTACAGTTTCTGGAGTAGAGGGCTGTAGTTATGCTGACATGCTGAAAGTTGTCAGAACTGACCCGAGCCTTAAGCATCTCAGTGGGGATGTTCAGGGAATTAGAAAGACAGCAAAGGGCGATTTATTGCTGCAGCTGAGCAAGAAGCCCGAGCATAGTGCTGAGGTGCTCCAGGAGGCTGTTGGCAAGGCCTTGGGCGAACGCGCGGTGGTTAAAACGCTTACCGAGTCCGCGCAAATCGAGATCCGCGATCTAGACGAACTAGCGAGCAAAGAGGAGCTAGTCGAGGCAATTGGGAATGCGCTGAAAGACAGCTCGCTCTCGATGGACGTCGTCAAATCCCTACGTCCGGCTTTCGGAGGACAGCAAAGAGCCACAGTCGTGCTCCCAGTTGCCAAGGCCAGAGCGCTGGTTGAGCTTGCCAAAATCCGCGTTGGATGGGTCGTCTGCCGTATCCGAGCTGTGGAGCAGCCAAAACGCTGCTTCAAATGCCTGGACTATGGGCACATTGCGGCTAATTGCAAGAGCGAATGCGACCTGAAAGGTGCTTGCTTCAGGTGCGGATTGATGGGTCACGCAGCTAAAAGCTGCGAAAAGCCACCAAAATGCAGTCTCTGCGTCCGCAAACGCGAAAAGCAGACGGATCATGCGGCGGGTAGCTTTAAGTGCCCATCATATCGCGAAGCTGTCCAAAAAATGAAATGTTAAGATTTCTACAGCTAAACCTGAATCACTGCATAGCTGCTCAAGACCTGCTAGAGCAGACAGCCAGAGAAAAACTAATAGAGGTAGCTTTCCTCAGCGAGCCCCACCACTGCATGACCTGCTGCCCCAGGTCATGGGCCACAGACGCTAGTGGCAAAGCAGCGTTGTGGAAATGCGGCAACTCAGCGACTGCGCTTGCAGATGTCAAGTCTTGCAACGGGTTCGTGCGCGCACGATACGGCAGCATATGGATATATAGCTGTTACCTGGCCCCTAGCATGCAGATTAATGATTTCACGGAGGTGCTCGACGAGCTAGCCGAGGACGTAAGAGGTCGGAAGGCCATCATAGCTGGCGACTTTAACGCATGGGCCATGGAATGGGGCAGCCTTGCGACAAATGCCAGAGGTCGCACTCTACTGGAAATCTTCGCGACGCTGGACGTGGCTCTGCTCAACTCTGGCCACGAGTACACATTCAGCAGGGCTGGACATGGGTCTACAATCGACCTTACATTCGTCGCTTCGTCCCTCTTTCGAGAGGCAACATGGTGCATCAGCGAAAGCTATACGGGCAGCGATCACTCTGCGCTTCTATTCACGATCGGCGAGCCATCTGGCAGGGCACCAACTCTGTGGAGGGAAGGGTATCGCCTGGATACCTTCAACCCGACCGCCTTCTCGGAGGGCATCCAGTCGCTGGTCACATCTGGCGACGCTGAGGCCAAAGCTTGCCAAATGACTAGCCACATCCAGAGCGCCTGCAACGCTAGCATGCAGCGGCGCAAGCAGTTCACGCATCACCAAGCGCCTATGTACTGGTGGAATGAGCAGATAAGCGTACACGCGAGACGAAGCTATCAGCGTGCTCGTGGAAGGCTTACCAGGTGGCAAGACGGCAGCTGAAGAAGGCCATTCGGACTAGTAAACGGGACTACTTCCTAGATCTATGCGACTCCGCCGAAGCTGACCCTTGGGGCAGAGCATACAAAACGGTAGTCAAAAGACTCTACGCTGGCAAACAAATGCAGCCCACGGATCGATTAGAGCTCAAGTCAATCGTGGAAGCGCTATTCCCAGATAGACCGAGCTCCATTCATGGTCGTGACTCTACATCAGCAAGCCAGGATTTGAGCAGCTCTGATGCAGCTCTAGTTACTGATGAGGAAGTTATGGCTGCTGCCAGGAAACTAAGATCCAACTCTGCCCCTGGCCCAGACGGGATTCCCAATAGGGCGCTAAAACTGGCCATTGCTCTGCAACCAGGGGCGTTTACTGAGTTATTTAATACATGTTTAACTCAAGAAACGTTCCCTGCAAGCTGGAAGATGCAGAACCTGGTATTGCTACCTAAAGCTGGAAAACCACCGGAGGAGCCATCATCCTACAGGCCAATCTGTCTCTTGGACACCTTGGGAAAGGTGTTCGAAAAATTGGTCTGTTCCAGACTGGAGGCCGCAATCGCAAGCGCTGGCGGCCTGTCCCCAAACCAGTTTGGGTTCCGGAAAGCCATGTCAACGACGGATGCGCTGAGCAAAGTTGTTGGCCTCGCAACCACCGCCATACAAGGTACCAGATGGAAGCACGGGTCGAAGCAGTATTGCATCATAGCGACTCTGGATGTGAAGAATGCATTCAACACAGCTAGCTGGGATATGATACTAGATGCTCTGGCACAATATAATATCCCTAAATATCTTAAAGAGATAATAAAGAGCTACTTCAGAGGAAGGACACTTATGTACAATACGAGTGAGGGAGTCCAAACTCACATAGTGTCAGCTGGAGTCCCCCAAGGATCAGTTCTGGGGCCTCTCCTATGGAATACTATGTACGACGGCGTACTGCGCCTGGAGCTACCAGTGGGTGCGCACACCATTGGCTTTGCTGATGATGTCGCCGTCGTCGCCATAGGAAAGGAGCTGAAAGATACTGAGGATATGTGCAGCGCAAGTATCAGCCACATTCGAGACTGGTTGACAAGAGCCGGACTTGACCTAGCGGCCCACAAAACGGAGGTAGTCCTAGTCAGCAGTCGTAAGAAAGTGGAAACGGCCCATATAAAGATTGGCAACATCAGTATTGCGTCAAAGAGGGCGATTAAGTATCTTGGGGTCATGATTGACACAAGGTTGACCTTCCGTGAGCACTTGGAATACGTGCATAAAAAAGCAGCTGATTCGTGTAGAGCACTCTCCCGAATCATGCTGAACACACGGGGACCAAAGCAACAACGACGCCTTCTTCTTATGAGCGTCGTGAGGTCCATCATCCTTTACGCAGCGCCAATCTGGTCAAGAGCAATGGCCACTCCCAGCTACAGCAGAGGTATTCGAGCCACCTATAGATTAAGCGCAATCCGAGTCAGCTGTTCATTCCGAACAGTCTCAGATGACGCTGCGCTTGTCATAGCAGGAATGCTTCCACTGGAGGATCTGGTCGCCGAAGTCGTGGAGCGCAGTACAAACGAACCTGTACGCGGCCCACGTAATGCATCCAGGGCGAACAGCATTTCACGATGGCAAAGGAAATGGGACAACTCGACGAAAGGACGATGGACGCACTCGCTCATACCGCAGCTCGAACCATGGGTCAATCGTAAGCATGGCGAGATTAACTTCTATCTTTCACAGATTCTTTCTGGACACGGATGCTTCCGCAGCTATTTGAAGCGGTTTGGCCACGACGACTCAGACGAGTGTAACTGGTGTGGACAAGGAGTTGTGGAAGACGCTAACCACGCAATCTTCGAGTGTGGACGCTTCGACGAGGAGAGGAGTGCCCTCGAAGCATCAGTGGGCCGCTCCATTAGACGGGACAACTTGGTCACGTTCATGCTGGAGTCTGAGGCAGCTTGGAACCAAATCAGTTCCTTCGCTGCTCTAATAATGGTGGAGCTTCGCAGAGTTGAGCGTAGCCGACGACTAGCTACTAGTGTCTAGTAGTGTCTAAAATATCGCAAAACGCTTGCGAAGCAATGCTTCACGGCAGTCCCGCAAGCATCGAGCGTTATTTTAAACTAAATTTTAATGTATTAATTCTTTGAGCAAATAAATGAATATAAAAAAAAAAAAACACACACACACACACACACACACACACACACACACACACACACACACACACACACACACACACACACACACACGCACACACGCACACACGCACACACGCACACACACACACACACACACACACACACACACACACACACACACACACACACACACACACACACACACACACACACACACACACACACACACACACACACACGCACACACACACACACACACACACACACACACACACACTCACGCACACACGGGAAAACAGTTGTGTTTTCGTGGAGTACGGCCGCTAATTTAAAGTGTTCCTCGGAAACATCGATGTAATCTTTTTTAACTGCGGAAAAATAAGTCAAGTTAATAGAATTGTACGCTGCGGGCGCGGCGCACCTAGCAAAACCAACGGCGGTCACAACTTACTGTGCGGCAAAACGCGGAGTATTTCAGTGGCGGTTGACGCCAATAGCTCTGGAGCGTGCGGTAGTGTGGGTAGCGTCAGCTTCAATTTTTTCCTTTTTTCGCGCGAAAAATTGTAAAAAAGTTTAGAAGCGTCTAGGCAAGCAAATAGTATCAGGTGCACTCACTCTAACAGCTGTTAGTAGTGCTGGAAACTGCAGCGGACAATCAGCTGCTCACTGAAAACTTGGTGTGCTGCTGAGTCTTAGCAAAGACAGCAACCTAAACGCTAGAGTGCAGTTGGAGCTACTGAAAGTAGTGCATACTTTCGGGCTCGCTGAGTATTTGAGCTGAGTTTTTCAGCGTAAGTCTTTAAGCTTAACTGAAGCTCCCAGGTAGCAAAAAATTAGTTGTTGCCCACTACAGGCTTCTCGCCTTGGTAGTTGGAGCACGATGGAGGGCAGAATGCAGGAAGAGCTGCAAGCCTTTGCAAGCCGCTCTGCATTGCAGCGATCACCGCCGCAACAGCAGACAGGGCCACAGCTGAAGGCTTCATCTACTTTGAAGGGCACTATCCAGCAGATAGGAGCAGCACTCGAGGGCCTGACGGCATTATTCGGGGGCCAGCGGCACATAACTGTGCCAATGAGAGAGGAGCTAGCGAGAATAGTTAAGCTTCACGAGGCGGCGGAGTTGCTCTGCAACCGTAGGGTCAGAGACTGCGAGGTGCAGACAACACCGCATTTTAAAGTCGCCATAGCGAATGCCCCTCCAGGCAACAGTACGCCTAAACGGTCGAGGGACGTTGCCCCTGAGCAAAGGAGGACTCCCCCAAAAAAATCTAGGCCCAATGGGCACAGTGAGGTGGGAGCAAAGAAGCAAAGGGCTCCACAGACAGTCTCGGCAGGGTCGAACCAGGCAGTGCAGCAGGCCAGAGCAGCGAACTGGACGGAGGTTAAGGGGCGCAAACAGCACCACAAACGACCAAGGACAGACGCTATTACAGTTTCTGGAGTAGAGGGCTGTAGTTATGCTGACATGCTGAAAGTTGTCAGAACTGACCCGAGCCTTAAGCATCTCAGTGGGGATGTTCAGGGAATTAGAAAGACAGCAAAGGGCGATTTATTGCTGCAGCTGAGCAAGAAGCCCGAGCATAGTGCTGAGGTGCTCCAGGAGGCTGTTGGCAAGGCCTTGGGCGAACGCGCGGTGGTTAAAACGCTTACCGAGTCCGCGCAAATCGAGATCCGCGATCTAGACGAACTAGCGAGCAAAGAGGAGCTAGTCGAGGCAATTGGAAATGCGCTGAAAGACAGCTCGCTCTCGATGGACGTCGTCAAATCCCTACGTCCGGCTTTCGGAGGACAGCAAAGAGCCACAGTAGTGCTCCCAGTTGCCAAGGCCAGAGCGCTGGTTGAGCTCGCCAAAATCCGCGTTGGATGGGTCGTCTGCCGTATCCGAGCTGTGGAGCAGCCAAAACGCTGCTTCAAATGCCTGGACTATGGGCACATTGCGGCTAATTGCAAGAGCGAATGCGACCTGAAAGGTGCTTGCTTCAGGTGCGGATTGATGGGTCACGCAGCTAAAAGCTGCGAAAAGCCACCAAAATGCAGTCTCTGCGTCCGCAAACGCGAAAAGCAGACGGATCATGCGGCGGGTAGCTTTAAGTGCCCATCATATCGCGAAGCTGTCCAAAAAATGAAATGTTAAGATTTCTACAGCTAAACCTGAATCACTGCATAGCTGCTCAAGACCTGCTAGAGCAGACAGCCAGAGAAAAACTAATAGAGGTAGCTTTCCTCAGCGAGCCCCACCACTGCATGACCTGCTGCCCCAGGTCATGGGCCACAGACGCTAGTGGCAAAGCAGCGTTGTGGAAATGCGGCAACTCAGCGACTGCGCTTGCAGATGTCAAGTCTTGCAACGGGTTCGTGCGCGCACGATACGGCAGCATATGGATATATAGCTGTTACCTGGCCCCCAGCATGCAGATTAATGATTTCACGGAGGTGCTCGACGAGCTAGCCGAGGACGTAAGAGGTCGGAAGGCCATCATAGCTGGCGACTTTAACGCATGGGCCATGGAATGGTGCAGCCTTGCGACAAATGCCAGAGGTCGCACTCTACTGGAAATCTTCGCGACGCTGGACGTGGCTCTGCTCAACTCTGGCCACGAGTACACATTCAGTAGGGCTGGACATGGGTCTACAATCGACCTTACATTCGTCGCTTCGTCCCTCTTTCGAGAGGCAACATGGTGCATCAGCGAAAGCTATACGGGCAGCGATCACTCTGCGCTTCTATTCACGATCGGCGAGCCATCTGGCAGGGCACCAACTCTGTGGAGGGAAGGGTATCGCCTGGATACCTTCAACCCGACAGCCTTCTCGGAGGGCATCCAGTCGCTGGTCACATCTGGCGACGCTGAGGCCAAAGCTTGCCAAATGACTAGCCACATCCAGAGCGCCTGCAACGCTAGCATGCAGCGGCGCAAGCAGTTCACGCATCACCAAGCGCCTATGTACTGGTGGAATGAGCAGATAAGCAACTTCCGGAGTATATGCGTACACGCGAGACGAAGCTACCAGCGTGCTCGAGGAAGGCCTACGTTCGCTGAAAAGCAGGCGGCTTACCAGGTGGCAAGACGGCAGCTGAAGAAGGCCATTCGAACTAGTAAACGGGACTACTTCCTAGATCTATGCGACTCCGCCGAAGCTGACCCTTGGGGCAGAGCATACAAAACGGTAGTCAAAAGACTCTACGCTGGCAAACAAATGCAGCCCACGGATCGATTAGAGCTCAAGTCAATCGTGGAAGCGCTATTCCCAGATAGACTGAGCTCCATTCATGGTCGTGACTCTACATCAGCAAGCCAGGATTTGAGCAGCTCAGATGCAGCTCTAGTTACTGATGAGGAAGTTATGGCTGCTGCCAGGAAACTAAGATCCAACTCTGCCCCTGGCCCAGACGGGATTCCCAATAGGGCGCTAAAACTGGCCATTGCTCTGCAACCAGGGGCGTTTACTGAGTTATTTAATACATGTTTAACTCAAGAAACGTTCCCTGCAAGCTGGAAGATGCAGAACCTGGTATTGCTACCTAAAGCTGGAAAACCACCGGAGGAGCCATCATCCTACAGGCCAATCTGTCTCTTGGACACCTTGGGAAAGGTGTTCGAAAAATTGGTCTGTTCCAGACTGGAGGCCGCAATCGCAAGCGCTGGCGGCCTGTCCCCAAACCAGTTTGGGTTCCGGAAAGCCATGTCAACGACGGATGCGCTGAGCAAAGTTGTTGGCCTCGCAACCACCGCCATACAAGGTACCAGATGGAAGCACGGGTCGAAGCAGTATTGCATCATAGCGACTCTGGATGTGAAGAATGCATTCAACACAGCTAGCTGGGATATGATACTAGATGCTCTGGCACAATATAATATCCCTAAATATCTTAAAGAGATAATAAAGAGCTACTTCAGAGGAAGGACACTTATGTACAATACGAGTGAGGGAGTCCAAACTCACATAGTGTCAGCTGGAGTCCCCCAAGGATCAGTTCTGGGGCCTCTCCTATGGAATACTATGTACGACGGCGTACTGCGCCTGGAGCTACCAGTGGGTGCGCACACCATTGGCTTTGCTGATGATGTCGCCGTCGTCGCCATAGGAAAGGAGCTGAAAGATACTGAGGATATGTGCAGCGCAAGTATCAGCCACATTCGAGACTGGTTGACAAGAGCCGGACTTGACCTAGCGGCCCACAAAACGGAGGTAGTCCTAGTCAGCAGTCGTAAGAAAGTGGAAACGGCCCATATAAAGATTGGCAACATCAGTATTGCGTCAAAGAGGGCGATTAAGTATCTTGGGGTCATGATTGACACAAGGTTGACCTTCCGTGAGCACTTGGAATACGTGCATAAAAAAGCAGCTGATTCGTGTAGAGCACTCTCCCGAATCATGCTGAACACACGGGGACCAAAGCAACAACGACGCCTTCTTCTTATGAGCGTCGTGAGGTCCATCATCCTTTACGCAGCGCCAATCTGGTCAAGAGCAATGGCCACTCCCAGCTACAGCAGAGGTATTCGAGCCACCTATAGATTAAGCGCAATCCGAGTCAGCTGTTCATTCCGAACAGTCTCAGATGACGCTGCGCTTGTCATAGCCGGAATGCTTCCACTGGAGGATCTGGTCGCCGAAGTCGTGGAGCGCAGTACAAACGAACCTGTACGCGGCCCACGTAATGCATCCAGGGCGAACAGCATTTCACGATGGCAAAGGAAATGGGACAACTCGACGAAAGGACGATGGACGCACTCGCTCATACCGCAGCTTGAACCATGGGTCAATCGTAAGCATGGCGAGATTAACTTCTATCTTTCACAGATTCTTTCTGGACACGGATGCTTCCGCAGCTATTTGAAGCGGTTTGGCCACGACGACTCAGACGAGTGTAACTGGTGTGGACAAGGAGTAGTGGAAGACGCTAACCACGCAATCTTCGAGTGTGGACGCTTCGACAAGGAGAGGAGTGCCCTCGAAGCATCAGTGGGCCGCTCCATTAGACGGGACAACTTGGTCGCGTTCATGCTGGAGTCTGAGGCAGCTTGGAACCAAATCAGTTCCTTCGCTGCTCTAATAATGGTGGAGCTTCGCAGAGTTGAGCGTAGCCGACGACTAGCTACTAGTGTCTAGTAGTGTCTAAAATATCGCAAAACGCTTGCGAAGCAATGCATCACGGCAGTCCCGCAAGCATCGAGCGTTATTTTAAACTAAATTTTAATGTATTAATTATTTGAGCAAATAAATGAATATATAAAAGAAAAAAAAAAAAAAAAAACACACACACACACAATCGAGATCCGCGATCTGAACGAACTAGCGAGCAAAGAGGAGCTAGTCGAGGCAATTAGGAATGCGCTGAAAGACAGCTCGCTCTCGATGGACGTCGTCAAATCCCTACGTCCGGCTTTCGGAGGACAGCAAAGAGCCACAGTCGTGCTCCCAGTTGCCAAGGCCAGAGCGCTGGTTGAGCTCGCCAAAATCCGCGTTGGATGGGTCGTCTGCCGTATCCGAGCTGTGGAGCAGCCAAAACACTGCTTCAAATGCCTGGACTATGGGCACATTGTGCCTAATTGCAAAAGCGAATGCGACCTGAAAGGTGCTTGCTTCAGGTGCGGATTGATGGGTCACGCAGCTAAAAGCTGCGAAAAGCCACCAAAATGCAGTCTCTGCCTCCGCAAACGCGAAAAGCTGACGGATCATGCGGCGGATAGCTTTAAGTGCCCATCATATCGCGAAGCTGTCCAAAAAAATCACTGCATAGCTGCTCAAGACCTGCTAGAGCAGACAGCCAGAGAAAAACTAATAGAGGCAGCTTTCCTCAGCGAGCCCCACCACTGCATGACCTGCTGCCCCAGGTCATGGGCCACAGACACCAGTGGCAAAGCAGCGTTGTGGAAATGCGGCAACTCAGCGACTGCGCTTGCAGATGTCAAGTCTTGCAACGGGTTCGTGCAGCATGCAGATTAATGAATTCACGGAGGTGCTCGACGAGCTAGCCGAGGACGTAAGAGGTCGGAAGGCCATCATAGCTGGCGACTTTAATGCATGGGCCATGGAATGGGGCAGCCTTGCGACAAATGCCAGAGGTCGCACTCTACTGGAAATCTTCGCGACGCTGGACGTGGCTCTGCTCAACTCTGGCCACGAGTACACATTCAGTAGGGCTGGACATGGGTCTACAATCGACCTTACGTTCGTCGCTTCGTCCCTCTTTCGAGAGCCAACATGGTGCATCAGCGTAAGCTATACGGGCAGCGATCACTCTGCGCTTTTATTCACGATCGGCGAGCCATCTGGCAGGGCACCAACTCTGTGGAGGGAAGGGTATCGCCTGGATACCTTCAACCCGACAGCCTTCTCAGAGGGCATCCAGTCGCTGGGCACATCTGGCGACGTTGAGGCCAAAGCTTGCCAAATGACTAGCCACATCCAGAGCGCCTGCAACGCTAGCATGCAGCGGCGCAAGCAGTTCACGCATCACCAAGCGCCTATGTACTGGTGGAATGAGCAGATAAGCAACTTCCGGAGTATATGCGTACACGCGAGACGAAGCTATCAGCGTGCTCGTGGAAGGCTTACCAGGTGGCAAGACGGCAGCTGAAGAAGGCCATTCGAACTAGTAAACGGGACTACTTCCTAGATCTATGCGACTCCGCCGAAGGTGACGCTTGGGGCAGAGCATACAAAACGGTAGTCAAAAGACTCTACGCTGGCAAACAAATGCAGCCCACGGATCGATTAGAGCTTAAGTCAATCGTGAAAGCGCTATTCCCAGATAGACTGAGCTCCATTCATGGTCGTGACTCTACATCAGCAATCCAGGATTTGAGCAGCTCAGATGCAGCTCTAGTTACTGATGAGGAAGTTATGGCTGCTGCCAGGAAACTAAGATCCAACTCTGCCCCTGGCCCAGACGGCATTTCCAATAGGGCGCTAAAACTGGCCATTGCTCTGCAACCAGGGGCGTTTACTGAGTTATTTAATACATGTTTAACTCAAGAAACGTTCCCTGCAAGCTGGAAGATACAGAACCTGGTATTGCTACCTAAAGCTGGAAAACCACCGGAGGAGCCATCATCCTACAGGCCAATTTGTCTCTTGGACACCTTGGGAAAGGTGTTCGAAAAATTGGTCTGTTCCAGACTGAAGGCCGCAATCGCAAGCGCTGGCGGCCTGTCCCCAAACCAGTTTGGGTTCCGGAAAGCCATGTCAACGACGGATGCGCTGAGCAAAGTTGTTGGCCTCGCAACCACCGCCATACAAGGTACCAGATGGAAGCACGGGTCGAAGCAGTATTGCATCATAGCGACTCTAGATGTGAAGAATGCATTCAACACAGCTAGCTGGGATATGATACTAGATGCTCTGGCACAATATAATATCCCTAAATATCTTAAAGAGATAATAAAGAGCTACTTCAGAGGAAAGACACTTATGTACAATACGAGTGAGGGAGTCCAAACTCACATAGTGTCAGCTGGAGTCCCCCAAGGATCAGTTCAGGGGCCTCTCCTATGGAATACTATGTACGACGGCGTACTGCGCCTGGAGCTAACAGTGGGTGCGCACACCATTGGCTTTGCTGATGATGTCGCCGTCGTCGCCATAGGAAAGGAGCTGAAAGATACTGAGGATATGTGCAGCGCAAGTACACATTCGAGACTGGTTGACAAGAGCCGGACTTGACTTGAGCGGCCCACAAAACGGAGGTCGTCCTAGTCAGCTGTCGCGAGAAAGTGGAAACGGCCCATATAAAGATTGGCAACATCAGTATTGTGTCAAAGAAGGCGATTAAGTATCTTGGGCTCATGATTGACACAAGGTTGACCTTCTGTGAGCACTTGGAATACGTGCATAAAAAAGCAGCCGATTCGTGTAGAGCACTCTCTCGAATCATGCTGAACACACGGGAACCAAAGGAACAACGACGCCTTCTTCTTATGAGCGTCTCGAGGTCCATCATCCTGTACGCTGCGCCAACCTGGTCAAGAGCAATGGCCACTCCCAGCTACAGTAGAGGTATTCGAACCACCTATAGATTAAGCGCAAGCCGAGTCAGCTGTTCATTCCGAACAGTCTCTATTTTATACTCAATTTTTTATGTATTTATTTTTAAGAGTAAATAAATGATGGCGCTATGATTTGTGAATTATCAGCTGTTCAATTGAATTGAAACATGGATGGCTCCTTTGGCTAAACAATTAAAAATGAATTGAATTTAATTTTCTGTTTATACTAAATGATAACTCTGCAGTATATTTTAAAACGCACGGGGTTCAGGGTATCTCCTAGTCGGGACGCCCGACTAGAGTTTTCTTACTTGATTTCATTGAAAAAAAAAATTTTTTATTTTCAATTTTCCGTATCTATGTTTCTTTCTAATAAAAGTAAAGTTTATGGACAATATATGTATTCCATTTCTGTTTTCGTCCTCACATGATGAGGGGGTTTACATACATATAAATGTATATTACAACACATACACACATAAAAACACATGCTCACGTACGCACGTGCAAGTTGCTACGTCAACTGTACTTGGGCTGCATACATATAGTATGCCAATTTTAAGAAAAATACAATTAACTTGCAGGGCGTGATCATGTCATTTATGTCATCTGTGTATTTGCTAAACCCCATGTCTCTGGTATTTGAAATAAGTGTTTTGCACATTTGAGGTGAAGAGGGCGTGGCATCCAAAAATTTTAAAAAATCTAAATTGAAGAAAACATATAAAACTAAATTTGAAGATTTTACAACTGAATACTGAACTGCCACGCCTACTTAAGTCTGTTACCTATATTTCCACCAAAACAGTATACCCTATTTACTATTTTCAATGCGTTGAGGGTATAATAAATGCGAAGTGTCAATATAGAAATATATACCATTTATATACCAGTGCGAATCAATCAAAGAGACAAGTGACACATAAATTTTTTGGCACGAACAAAGGACTTGGCACAGCGATGAACTCGCGTCGCACACACTCCAGCAGGCTATGTTGCCGTTAAATCGGGAACGAGCGGCACACAGCCACCTCTCCAGATCCGAGACATGTACAGCTACACGACTCTGCTATATCTTGCATCTCCGATACAAAAAGGCGCTCGCAGCTTGGCACTGGACAGTCAATGAAAATAAAAGTGCCAAAAAAGAGAAACAACGAAGGACATTAAGAACATAGTGGGAAATGACAATGATATCTAATAGGGATATCCTGGGCGATTGTAAGGACGTAGGCGATCCAATAAGGATACATGATCCTCAGCTTCCATCAACAAGAACATTGGTGCTGCGCGGATAAGCACCTAGTAGTGACACATCCTGCAACAGAAATTAAGGTACTTGGGTTCCGAGAGAGCCGCTGCAGAATACAGTGCGGATCATGGCGTCCCCTGGAGTGTTCAACAGATCCTAGGCAGAAATAAGATTGACAGCCACACACCAACCTGCGATCTTGTATACAGGTAGACTCTAGCAAGGCCAGCCGCATAGTCATAATATAACATACATATGTGCGAAGTGTAACAGATAAAGTTTTTAATAGCAGTGTGAATTTAATAAAGGCAAACTTTCTTAAATTTGTTGATGTAGGAAGCGGAAAATAACTTAGATATAAAATTAAGGATTGCTCAGTAGATTTGTATTTTGGTCAGGCTCGGAAGTTAAGAAGTTTATTGGTTGCAATGACGGTTGACCGTCAATTACTCCTGGCGTCATGTACCAACATGAGACAACCAGGCAGACATAGTGTTGCGGGGATGTTCAGTTGAAGAACTTAGATCTTCTTTGTGGTTTTGCCGACTACCAATCTTAATGCTCTCAGAAGAATTGTTGTCAGCAAATTGCCGAATGTTGTTAGAGAAACATAAAGTTGTCATTACTATGATTGCGGATGATGAGGCAATTCCCTCATATTATTGAAGCTAGTATATCCTCATTCCTCATATGTTAGGTATTCCGTTGCATACATAAATTATATATAATAAACGAGTAAGAAAACTCTAGTCGAGACCGCTCGACTAGGGTATACCCTGAACCCTGCGAAGAACCGCAACTCCAAGCAAACTCCGTTTCTTTAATATACATAAGAATATACAAATATGTTCATTACAAGCAACATATACACACACACATACACAGGCGAACGCACACACAAACGCCAGTCGCTGAGTCAGCTGTTCTTGGCTGCTATTTGCATGGCAATGCTATGGAAAATAAAATGCTTAATAACTTTTTTTCTAGAGTAACGATTTTGATCTTGTTGGGCGTGATCATGTCATACATATGTATGTATGTGCCAAAGCACAAGTCTGTAGTATTTGATATACGGGAGTTACAAATTTGAGGCGAAGGGGGCGTGGCACCCAAATTTTAACAAAAACCGAAATTGCGTAAGACCTAAATATCACTAAATGCCAAATTTGAAGACTCTAGCTAGAAGGATGAATTAGATAGAATTTTATAGCTTAATTTAGATTTTCGTTTTTAATCGATAACAATAAAACGATAACAGTTATCGAATTTCTGAAACAAACTCGATCTTTTCGTGATATACAGGAACCTACATTAGCTCTTGTAGGTTCTGAGAACGACGCGCTCATACATACGGACGGACAGACGGACAGACAGACGGACGGACAGACGGACAGACGGACGGACAGACGGACATGGCTATATCAACTCGGCTTGTCATCCTGATCAAGAATATATATACTTCATGGGGTCTGCCACGCCTACTTCTGCCTGTTACATACATTTCAACAAAAACATTGTACCCTGTATTCCCATTTTCAATGGGTTCAGGGTATAACAAGTAAGAAAACTCTAGTCGAGACCGCTCGACTAGGGTGTACCCAGAACCCTGCGAAGAACCGCAATACCAAGCAATCTCCGTTTCTTTTATATACATAAGTATACATATGTTAATTATAAGCAACACATACGCACACATACACAGGCGAACGCACACACAAACGCCAGTCGGTGCGTCAGCTGTTCTTTGGCTGCTTTGCATGGCAATATTAAGGGAAATTAAGTGCTTAATAACTTTTTTAACAAAAACCGTAATTGTGTAATGCCCAAGTAACACTAAATGCAAAATTTGAAGACTCTGGCTATAAAGATGAATTAGAAAGAATTTTATAGCTTAATTTAGATTTTTGTTTTCAATCGATAACAAAAAAACAATAACAGTTGTCGAATTTCTGAAATAAACTCGATCGTGATATACAGGAACATACATACCAAATTTCAAGTCTCTAGCTCTTATAGGTTCTGAGTACGACGCGTTAATACATACGGACAGACGGACAGACGGACGGACAGACGAACAGGGCTAAATCGACTCGGCTTGTCATCCTGATCAAGAATATATATACTTTATGGGGTCTGTCACGCCTCCTTCTGCCTGTTACATACATACGCCTTTCAACAAAAACATTATACCCTGAATTCCCATTTTCAATGGGTTCAGGGTATAATTATATGATTTACTCATTAACCTGAAGTGATTTCTATTTTTAGGTTTATAAATAAAATTAACTTATCTAAAATATATCAAACATAATTGAAATAATTAAACTTAAAATAAATATTTGACTTACTCTTATTCAGAATCATGTCCAATTATATTGGAGTGTTCCATTTATTTTACGATTAATACAAAATTTCGAAAATATATGGAGAATAAATGAATGATTAAGAGTGCACTTATTGGGATTGCTCAACTAGGAGATACCTTGGACCCTGCGAAGAACTGTTTCTTTTATACACACACATAAATGTACGCATATAAATGTACGCACGCATGTGAACGCTCTTTTCCAACTACGAGTTTTACGCAGTGTCTGCGCTTGTTCTGTCAAATGACAATAGAAATTAAAATTAACTTTTTTGTAGATGGACGAACGTTAAAAAAAATAAGACTTTCAGAAAGCGATAATGTCTTTCAAATTTGCGTATTTGCCAAAGCCCTCTCTAGTATTTGATACACGTCTTTTGCAAATTTGAAGCTTAATGGGCGTGGCACCAAAAAATCGAATCGCTCTTTGCAGAGATACACAGGAACTTTTCAAAAATTTCAAGTCTAGCTGTTATAGGTTTTGAGATCGATGCGTTCGAACATACAGACAGACCGGCTACACCGACACAGCCCATCGAGCGGATCAAGAATCCGTCTGTATGTTACATACAGAATTACACACATAATTATATTACGCTTAAGTTTTTTGTTTTGATAAATGAAATTAAATTATATATTAAGTTTAATAATTAAAGAAACAAGTAGGAGTGCTCTAGTCGAGATTGCTGTACTAGGAGATCCCCTGAACCCTGCGAAGAACAGCGATTCGTAAGAACCGCCAACATTCTCCGTTGCTTTTATATGTATGTAACAAGCAACGCATACACACACCCAGACGCACGCACAATCATACAATCTGCTAACTGTTCATTTTGACTCAGCAACTGTGGTCAGTCTGCAAGGCGCCGATAATATGAGATTTTAAATGATTGATTAATTTTTTTCTATATATATAACTAAATAAAGATATCGACTTATATATACACTCTTGAGTCTCTAGCATCAATAGTTCTCAAAATGTAACAGAATTAGTAAAATCACTAGTAGGCGTGGCAATACAATTTTTTTGTGATCTTTATAGGATCGTAACCGTTATTCACGTGCCAGATGAGGGTATTCTAGCTTTAAAACTGTAGAAGATACAATTTGACCCGATTTGTCACGGAAAACCCTTGACACATTATCTGACGGTAGTATACATGACTATATATTCCAATATGTATTCCGGACGGACAGCATGACGGACACTGCAAAAAACCAATATACTTATCTCACTTTGTGAAAAAGTATAAAAATTCGATATATTGTTTATACTGAGCGCTATTAATGCTAAAATTTAAAATACAAAAATTTCTTTGGGTGTATGCAGAGATATGAGAGCGAGTGCATATTTTAACAAAAACATTATACAGTGATTTGCAATATAAAAATAAATAATAAATTTTAGAAATTCCACATACCTGGAGGTTTGGAAAACACGCCGCTGGTACTCATACTATTTAGACTTTGAAATTGAAAATAGTTTTCATCTCTTTTGCAAGAAGTAGTCAAATTTCCTTTGGAATAGATTTCCCCATCGAGACAGCACTTACGTATGCAAGGCACCGAATCACAAATATTTATTTGTTGACAGGTACGAACTATAAATTTTTGAGCATTTTTATTGATTTGAGAGCTTTCATTCGTTTTAATTAGCTCTTCAATGGCTTCAATGCAAAATTCACTTCTGTTAAATGATATCTTATGTTCTTTCAACACAATTTTTTCTTTTCTTATGGTAATTGCTTCAGCCGTTAACACATATTCAACCAACACTTTGTTGTTGGGACACTTGAACGAATTTTCGACAAAAATCGTTGGATTATCAAAAATGGCAGAGTATTTATTGTAGTCGGGGTCTCGTACATAGCACTTGTTCGCCTCTAACCCAAAGGAGTATCCATGCGAACAGCATTTATTTATAATTCCAATACTTTGGACTGCATTCTTTTCTCTTTTTGAATTACATGTTAGACAAATAACAGTACTGTTGTCTATAATAAGCAGGCATGATTGTGGTAATACGCTAAATGATATTTCTGTCAATAGAGATACACTGGAATAACCAATATGCGTACATTGTAGAAAGTCTGTCAGACCAAATGTTTCATTAATTTTTTCTAAGCCATATCCTTGTGGAATTTCTGTGGTACCAAGCAGATCAATATTGTTTGCACTGTCTGTTTCATTTAAACTATCCGAGGTATTTGTACAATTATAAGAAATTAAGTTATTCGATCCATGGATTCTGTATAATATTGATTGTGGATTACAACATATTTTAATTGCATTGATATTTTTAAGAGCATAACTGAAAGTTAAATAAATAAATGCTAGTTTCACACACATCTGAAATAACCAGTTTTTATTAAATTTGTATTTTTAGTTGAGAATAAACTTTTCATAGGGTGTATGTGTATAAGCTTTGTACGTGTATGCTCAAATGTATGTACATATGTATATGTATGTATGTTGCTATAAGAATGTAATCTTATCGCTGATTGATACCGCACAATTCGAATAGACGTTGGAATAAATGACCCACTTGTGTCTAACTGAATGTATGGGCCTCTAACGACTGAAAAATTGGATAACAATATAAGCAAGTAAAAACGTTGCTGCCGGACGCAACCGACAGCGAAATACTATTTCACGTCCCAGCAGCACACAGGGGCATCTATCACATTATATTTTTTTAAATTTAACCTTAAATCCCCACTGTCGCCACTTAAATTAGCTGCAGATTAAAACTTTTCACTGGAGGTGGCCAGACAGTTTCAATTAGGATCGAAGCTTAGAACCCTTAAATCGAGAGAGGTAGCATCTCTCAAAATGAGAGAGGTGGCAACTCTGAAAATGTGATATAAGTTCGTTGGCGAGCGTAGAGGTGTGGGCTCGAACCCCGGTGCGGTCATGTTGATATTTTTGTTATATTTTCTTTATTTAGTTATTCTGTATTAATAAAATATTCTTTTCAAACATATATATTTAATTTGGCAATCAAAAGACAAGGTCAAAGGTCACAAAGTCATTATGTGGCGCGTTATTGGCTCAGAAGCTGCAGATGTTTCAGTTTTGATTTGCCACGCCCCCAGTGGCCGTAGACAAATAATTTTTGGCATGTGCATAGAGTGGGCGTTTAAGAATATAACTGCAAAGTTTGGATGCTAACATTCGAAAAATGCGAAAATTACAGGGTATTTTTCTGTATGTCACGCCCCTTTTGGGGCGTAACAATAATTTTTGGGGAATCGATAGAGGAGGCCCCCAGTAACTTAGCATCCACTTAGCACTAAAACTGTGGGAGATATAAGCTGATATTAGTTATCACGCCCCCTGAAGGCGTAGATATATCCGCCATACCTTTTCGATTGTGGGATGTTAACCCGAGTATATACCAAGTCTCAAGTCTCTAGCATCAATAGTGCTCAAAATATAACGAAACTAGTAAAATCACTATGTATTCAGATCCGATATACCACGCCCCTAGTAGGCGTGGCCATAAAAAATTTTGGGCGATCTTTATAGGATCGTAACAGTAACCCACGTGCCAAATTTGGGCGTTCTAGCTTTAAAACTGTAGGAGATACAGTTTGACCCGATTTGCCACGCCCCCAATGGGCGTAGATATATCCGCCATAGCTTTTTGATTTTGGGATGTCGATATGAGTGTTCAGTTAAAGTCCCAACTCTCCAGCCCTTCTAGAAGTAGTGTTTCTGAGATACAGGAAAATGCATTTTCCGATTTTCCACGCCCCTAGTGGGCGTACCGGGAAAATCGTGACACTTTATCAGACGAGGGTATACACGAGTATATATTTCAAATTTCAAATCTCTAGCTTCAATAGCGTGGAAATGGTTTGCGTTCATACGGACAGACGGACAGACGGACGGACGGACAGACGGACGGACGGACAGATGGACGGACAGTATGACGGACATTGCACAAACCTAATATACTATATCACTACGTGAAATAGTATAAAAATATCTATCCAATCGTTTATATATGCATACATATGTCTATGAATGTATGCACATATACATACATATGTACATACACATACGCAAATAGACACATACAGATATTGAATGTTTATAGTCATATTTAGCTGTAAACACACCACGAATATACATATTTATACATATGTATATATGTATATATACATTTATACATAAAAACGTACAGAAGTATTTAGTGTAGTATGCTCATCAATATCAAAATCGTTCATACCTCACCATGTACTTACAAATGTAAATATGTAAATATGTACATACATATGTATGTGCATGTACATACATACATATATCAAATACATATACATATGCATACGTACATTTCCATCTCAAGCTAAGGTATGTACTTAACGTACTTACATAAACACATACATATTTATATATACATATACAAATATGTTAGCGGTGAGCTGCGATATAGTACGTAAGTGCAAATATATGTAAACATACACATATATATAGATATGTAAGCATGTGTATGTATGTACGTAGGAATTTATACGTACATACATATGTACATACATATATGCGCAGTAAACAAGTATATATGTATGTATTTGCATACATACAAATATACAACTATATATACAACTTATATTAGTCAATGTGCCTTACGAGGGCAGATCAAGAAAATCTACATAGATTCTACTATTCTAGAAACCATTTATGCCTTTTATATTACCCACAAATTAACGAATTAGGAAAGCAAGTAAAGCGAACGAAAAGGTACCTTTCACGTAAATGGGAAAATTTTAACTCAATTAACTCTGCTCCGGCAACCAGCCGAAAAACACTTTGAACTATTATTTCTGCATCGCTATGCCACAAGGCTTGTGATATGAGAGGCTAGTAACCCCTCCACCATAATCATCATAAAAACGGTAACCTTGCGGGACCTCTGCGTCCAGTATACCCACATCAACAGCAGCAGCTCTGGAGATCATCTACAGAAGTCTTAGGACTTAGACTTATTAATTTGTACACAGTACGAATTTGCATTAATGATTTGGTTTGCTTTAAGTCAGAGAAGTGGTTAGCTTCTATTACATTAAAAAACAAGTAAGAAAACTCTAGTCGAGATCGCTCGGCTAGGGTATACCCTGAACCCTGCGAAGAACCTCAATTACAAGCAATCTATATTTCTTTAATATACATAAGTATACATATGTTCATTACAAGCAACACATACACACACACGCACAGGCGCAAGCACACACAAACGCCAGTCGCTGAGTCAGCTGTTCTTTGGCTGCTATTTGCATGGCAATGTTATGGGAAATTAAATGTTTAATAACTGTTTTTCTAGAGCAACGATTTTGATCAAATTTGTTGGACGTGATCATGTCATCCATATTTATGTATGTGCCTAAGCACAAGTCTCTAGTATTTGATATACGGGAGTTACAAATTTGAAGCGAAGCGGGCGTGGCGTAAGGTCCAAATAACACTAATTCTAAATTTAAAGATTCCAGCTAGAAAGATGAATTAGATAGAATTTAATAGCTTAATTTATATTTTCGTTTTTAATCGATAACAAAAAAACAATAACAGTTATCAAATTTCTGAAACAAACTCGATCTTTTCGTGATATACAGGAACCTACATACAAAATTTCAAGTCTCTAGCTCTTATAGGTTCTGAGTACGACGCGGTAATACATACGGACAGACGGACGGACAGACGGACAGACAAACAGGGCTAAATCGACTCGGCTTGTCATCCTGATCAAGAATATATATACTTTATGGGGTCTGCCACGCCTCCTTCTGCCTGTTACATACATACGCCTTCCAACAAAACCATTATACCCTGATTTCCCATTTTCAATGAATTCAGGGTATAAAAGGTAAGAAAACTCTAGTCGAGACAGCTCGACTAGGGTATACCGCTATTCCAAGCATTCTTCGTTTCTTTTATAAAACATATGTATATGTATGTTCATTACAAGCAACACATACACACATATACACAGCTGTGCTATTTGCATGCCAATGATATGGGAAATTAAATGCTTAATAATTTTTTTTTTCTAGAGCAACGGTTTTGATCAAACTTGTTGTGCGTGATCATGTCATCCATATGTATGTATGTGACAAAGCACAAGTCTCTAGTATTTAATATACGGGAGTTACAAATTTGAGGCGAAGGGGCGTGGCATCCAAAATTTAACAAAAACCGAAATTGTGTACGGCACAAATAACTCTAAATGCAAAATTTGAAGACTCTAGCTAGAAAGATGAATTAGATAGAAATGTATAGCTTAATTTAGATTTTCGTTTTTAATCGATAACAATAAAACGATAACAGTTATCGAATTTCTGAAACAAACTCGATCTTTACGTGCTATACAGGAACCTGCATAAAAAATTTCAAGTCTCTACCTCTTGTAGGTTCTGAGAACGACGCGTTCATACATACGGACACACAGACTGACGGACGGACATGGCTATATCAACATGGCTTTATCAATTAGCTGCATATTAAAACTTTTCATTGGAGGTGGCCAGACAGTTTCAATTAGGATCGAAGCTTAGAAGCCTTACCTTAGCAAAAACACGCACCTAAATCGAGAGAGGTGACAGGTGCGGTCATGTTGATATTTTTGTTATATTTTCTTTATTTAGTTATTTTGTATTTTAAAATATTCTTTACAAACATATATATATAATTTAACAAGTCAAAAGACAAGGTCAAAGGTCACAAAGTCATTATGTGGCGCGTTATTGGCTCAGAAGCTACAGATGTTTCAGTTTTGATTTGCCACGCCCCCAGTGGCTGTAGACAAATAATTTTTGGCATGTTTATAGAGTGGGCGTTTAAGAATACAACTGTAAAGTTTGGATGCTTACATTCGAAAAATGCGAAAATTTCAGGGTATTTTTCTGCATGTCACGCCCCTTTTGGGGCGTAACAATAATTTTTGGGGCATCGATAGAGGAGGCCCCCAGTAACTTAGCATCCAATTTTGAAGCCTCTAGCACTAAAACGGTGGGAGATATAAGCTAATATTAGTTATCACGCCCCCTGAAGGCGTAGATATATCCGCCATACCTTTTCGATTGTGGGATGTTAACCCGAGTATATATACCAAGTCTCAAGTCTCTAGCATTAATAGTGCTCAAAATATAACGAAACTAGAAAAATCACCATATATTCAGATCCGATTTACCACGCCCCTAGTAGGCGTGGCCATATAATTTGGGCGATCTTTATAGGATCGTAACAGTAACTCACGTGCCAAATTTGGGCGTTTTAGCTTTAAAACTGTAGAAGATACAGTTTGACCCGATTTGCCACGCCCCCAATGGGCGTAGATATATCCGCCATAGCTTTTTGATTTTGGGATGTCGACATGAGTGTTCAGTTAAAGTCCCAACTCTCTAGCCCTTCTAGAAGTAGTGTTTCTGAGATACAGGAAAATGCATTTTCCGATTTTCCACGCCCCTAGTGGGCGTATCGGGAAAATCTTGACACTTTATCAGACGAGGGTATACACGAGTATATATTTCAAATTTCAAGTCTCTAGCTTCAATAGCGTAGAAATGGTTTGCGTATATACGGACAGACGGACAGACGGACGGACAGCATGACGGACATTGCACAAACCCAATATACTATATCACTACGTGAAATAGTATAAAAACGGATGATTCGATGTCCAATTGGATTTTTTGAGTAATCAACAATATGTCCATCATTAATAACCAATTATAAGTTTTTATAAATTTTGTTTTCAATTTTTTTGATATTTTAGAGCATAGTGCGTTTTATAAATTTCGCGAATTTTTATACCCTGAGCCCATTGAAAATTGAAATTCAGGGTATAATGTTTGTGTTGGAAGGCGTATGTATGTAACAGGCAGAAGGAGGCATGGCAGACCCCATAAAGTATATATATTCTTGATCAGGATGACAAGCCGAGTTGATATAGCCATGTCCGTCTGTCCGTCTGTCCGTCTGTCCGTCCGTCCGTCCGTCCGTCCGTCCGTCCGTCTGTCCGTATGTATGAACGCGTCGTTCTCAGAACCTATAAGAGCTAGAGATTTGAAATTTTTTATGTAGGTTCCTGTATAGCACGAAAAGATCGAGTTTGTTTCAGAAATTCCATAACTCTTATTGTTTTATTGTTATCGATTAAAAACAAAAATCTAATTTAAGCTATAAAACTCTATCTAATTCATGTTTCTGGCTAGAGTCTGTAAATTTAGCATTTAGTGTTATTTGGACCTTACGCAATTTCGGTTTTTGTTAAATTTGGATGCCTCGCCTTCTTCGCCTCAAATTTGTAACTCCCGTATATCAAATACTAGAGACTTGTGCTTTGGCTCATACATACATATGGATGACATGATTACGCCCAACAAATTTGATCAAAATCGTTCGTCTAGAAAAAAAGTTATTAAACATTTAATTTCCCATGTCATTGGCATGCAAACAGCAGCCAAAGATCAACTGACGCACCGACTGGCGTTTGTGTGTGCGTTCGCCTATGTATGTGTGTGTGTATGTGTTGCTTGTAATGAACATACACATACATATGTTTTATAAAAGAAACGGAGAATGCACGGAATAGCGTTTCTTCGCAGGGTTCAGGGTATACCCTAGTCGAGCGGTCTCGACTAGAGTTTTCTTACTTGTTTTCGTTTCTCATTTGTTGCGGTCAGACCGCGAGCGAACGCTTGAGTAAAATTAAGAAAAAGGTCTTTGAGCGACCGATGCATGTTCATGTGCGATGCAAACGTACTTTGTATGGTATTATTCAAAGTACTCAAAATATTCTTGCGTCGCAAGTTCGTATCTTACATTTACTAAATATTTTAATTTTTTAATGATATCAAGCTTAAATGCTCTTGCACAGGTAGTTGTAACCAGCAGCTTATTTTTATACCCTGAACCCATTGAAAATGGGAAATCAGGGTATAATGTTTTTGTTGAAAGGCGTGTGTATGTAACAGGCAAAAGGAGGCGTGGCAGACCCCATAAAGTATATATATTCTTGATCAGGGAGACAAGCCGAGTCGATTTAGCCCTGTCCGTCTGTGTGTCTGTCTGTCCGTCTGTCCGTCTGTCCGTATGTATGAACGCGTCGATCTCAGAACTTACAATAGCTAGAGACTTCAAATTTTTTTTGTAGGTCCCTGTATAGGGCGCGCATATCGAGTTTGTTTCAGAAATTCGATAACTGTTATCGTTTTATTGTTATCGATTAAAAACGAAAATTTAAATTCTGCTATAAAATTCTATCTAATTCATCTTTCTAGCTAGAGTCTTTAAATTTTGCATTTAGTGTTATGTAAGCCTTACACAATTTCGGTTTTTGTTAAATTTGGATGCCTCGCCCTCTTTGCCTCAAATTTGTAACTCCCGTATATCAAATACTAGAGACTTGTGCTTTGGCACATATATACATATGGATGACATGATTACGCCCAACAAGTTTAATTAAAATCGGTAGTCTAGAAAAAAAGTTATTAAACATTTAATTTCCCATAGCATTGCCATGCGAACAGCAGCCAAAGAACTGCTGACGCAACGATTTGCGCTTGTGAGTGCTTGCGCCTGTGTATGTGTGTGTGTATGTGTTGTTTGTAATGAACATATATATAAACTTATGTATATTAAAGAAACGGAGATTGTTTGGAATTGCGGTTCTTCGCAGGGTTCAGGGTATACCCTAGTCGAGCGGTCTCGACTAGAGTTTTCTTACTTGTTTTATGTAGGTTTCTGTATATCACGAAAATATCGAGTTTATTTCAGAAATTCGATAGCTGTTATCGTTTTATTGTTATCGATTAAAAACGAAAATCTAAATTAAGCTATAAAATTCTGCCTAATTCAGAGTCTTCAAATTTTGTATTTAGTGTTATTTGGGCCTTAAAAAATTTCGATTTTTATTAAATTTTGGATGCCACGCCCCCTTCGCCTCAAATTTGTAACTCCCGTATATCAAATACTAGAGACTTGTGCTTTGACATATACACACATATGAATGACATGATCACGCCCAACAAGTTTGATTAAAATCGTTGGTCTAGAATAAAAGTTATTAAACATTAAATTTCCCATGTCATTGGCATGCAAACAGCAGCCAAAGCACAGCTGACGCAACGGCTGGCGCTTGTGTGCGTGTGCGCCTGTGTATGTGTGTGTGTATGTTCTGTTTGTAATAAACATATATATACTTATGTATATTAAAGAAACGGAGATTGCTTGGAATAGCGGTTCTTTGCAAGGTTCAGGGTATACCCTAGTCGAGCGGTTTCGAGTAGAGTTTTGTTACTTGTTATACTTATTAACGAAGTGAAATAAGTATATTGGTTTTCTTCAAAGTACGTCATGCTGTCCGTTCGTCTCTCCGTCCGTACGTCTGTCCGTGTGTCTGTATGAAAGGAAACCATTTCCACGCTATTGAAGCTAGACAAAATTTGGAATATATACTCGTGAGTAGACCGATCAGATAAAGTTTCAAGATTTCCCGAATACGCCAACAAGGGGCGTTTCAAATCGGAAAATGCATTTTTCTGTATCTCAGAAACACTACTTCAAGAAAGACTAGATAGTTGAGATTTGGAATGAAAACTGACGTTTACATCCCAAGATCAAAAAGCTATGACGGATGTATCTACGCCCATAGGGGGCGTGACAAATCAGGTCAAACTGTTGTGAGGCAGGCTCTGGCTCCACCTCGCATTTTGGTTACATAGATAAGTCTTAACATATAAGTTAGATGATAAATAGATAGGTATGAATATTAGATATGTAAGTCTTAGCGTATAAGTTAAATGATAGGTAGTTGCATAAGAGAAGCCCATGGAGGGATTAGCGTGTAAGTTAGATGATAGGTATTTGTATGTAAGATTTAGTAAAGATAAACCCATGAAAGGTGCCATATTATTTATTTAGGTTTGATTTAGATGTTAGGTATTTAGTTAGATGATAGGTATTTTTATGTTAGATTTAGTATAGATAAACCCATGAAGGGTGCCATATTACTTCTAGTATTGAGTGATTTAAGTTTAATTTAGCGTATCAGCTTGTGGCGTTAGCTACAACCTTCCCTGTCGGGTCAGCTATAGTCAGCGCGCGGCGATGAAGCTGCAGACGCGACGGCAAAGTTGTCGCTTCGCGACGATCGCGGCAGAGCGATCGGCCGAGGGCACGCGATTGTGAGGAACATTATATGCAGGCACGTTTTAACCTGTATAATTGCATGTATTTGCTGTGCATTTATATGGGTGGGCGTGCAGGCATATAAATGTTCCACACAGCGACGCGAGTACGGTAAGAGCGAACCTCGCGACTGGAAAGGGTCAAAGGCGAGCGATGAGTCGTCTCGCTCGCTCTTACCAATTCAGCGATTTACTCGCGTCGCACTCTCTGCGTTGATCGTGCACCGCTAGCCGAAGTGCCGTTCGTAGCCGCGAGAAAGTAGCTATTACTTTCACTCGCAGGCGTGTAACGGTGCTTCGGCCATTGAGAGGCTTCCATGCGATCACGCGTATTTGGCGTCGCACAAAATCAGGCGATGTTGCCGTTAAGGCAGACCCGAAGAGGAGACAGGCCCCGCTACAGAGGGCAGCCGTGCGGAAGAACGTAAGCTTTCTGAGACGCGAGTGCTAGCGAGTAAATCCAGTTGTAGGAGTGCGTGTGGTGATCCAAGCGAACCGCTGGAGAACACAGCGCGTATCCTGGCGTACTCTGGAGTGCTCTGCAACCTCTAGACGGCTCAGAGGCTAATCGGTCGTTAGCCGAAGTGCTCCTCACGGCAACTACGAATCCTGCGGGCTTAGCCGTGTGCAGCTATAGCCTAATCCATCACTTTTCTGTACTAAAATAGTTATATATCTACGTGAATAAACCAGTTTAAATTATTAAATCTAAAAAGCAGGACTTATTATTTATCGGCAGGCGCCCAACATATAATTTGTTGGCACGAACACACAGTCGGCTGAGTGCGGCCCGGCTTAAACTCGGGGCAAACCGAAGGTTCGTTACAACATATATATATATATGGATAGATATACATTTACCCCTTTGAGCGTGATATCGGCCGGCATTCTCCGCCAGACTGAGTCTGTCCCAGCTGAAAAAGCATTTTTTACAAGTGGCGCCCGAGCAGGAACCGCTGGAACGTAGGGGATACACGGTCGGCATAAAGCCCCGCATCATGTGCCCAAATAGATACGTGCATATATACGCGCACATACGACCCCGAGCTTTAATATTTCTTGTGCACTCTTTAACCGAATTGGAGCGCAAATTGCGAGTGGAGGCATCGGAGACGTAAGCAAAACGGGCGGGAGAAGAGGTGCCGAAAAATCTCTTCAGTGAACGTTCGAGCTAGCGTGCATAAGATTTAAAGAAGAAAAAGCAAAGAGGAGAGAGAAGTAACGGTTGACGCGTGTGAATGCACTCGAGCCCAGCAACGAAGGGCGAGCGCGTAGGAAAAAGAACGAGAGAGCGAAGGCGCGTGGTCAAGCGAGCGGCGGAAGCCATACGCGTACACACACACACAGAAGCGACGCGACAAGCGAAGGCACGCTTGTGATTGGCGTGCGGGTAGAGCATTGTCGGTGCCGTTGGCTGGTCGCGGTGTGTGTGTCGGAGAATGAGAGGCTGACCGTGGGTCGAGACCGCATTGCACAGGGCGAAAATTTGTTGCACGGCTGCTTGGAACTTGTGCAGCAAACGCAGCAAACGTAAGGGACAGTGGGCCGAGGGCCATGGTTAAGGGAGTGAAACAGAATTAAATAAAAACAAGTAAGAACGTTGCTGTCGGACGCAATCGACAGCGAAATACTATTTCACGTCCCAGTAGCACACAGGGGCATCTATCACATTATATTTTTTTAAATTTAACCTTAAATCCCCACTGTCGCCTCTTAAATTAGCTGCAGAATAAAACTTTTCATTGGAGGTGGCCAGACAGTTTCAATTAGAATCGAAGCTTAGAACCCTTACCTTAGCAAAAACACGCACCTAAATCGAGAGAGGTGGCATCTCTCAAAATAAGAGAGGTGGCAACTCTCAAAATGAGAGAGGTGGCAACTCAGAAAATGTGATATACATAAGTTCGTTGGCGAGCGTAGAGGTGTGGGCTCGAACCCCGGTGCGGTCATGTTGATATTTTTGTTAAATTTTCTTTATTTAGTTATTTTGTATTAATAAAATATTCTTTTCAAACACATATATATAATTTGGCAAATCAAAAGACAAGGCCAAAGGTCACAAAGTCATTATGTGGCGCGTTATTGGCTCAGAAGCTGCAGATGTTTCAGTTTTGATTTGCCACGCCCCCAGTGGCCGTAGACAAATAATTTTTGGCATGTTCATAGAGTGGGCGTTTAAGAATACAACTGTAAAGTTTGGATGCTTACATTCGAAAAATAACAGGTTATTTTTCTGTATGTCACGCCCCTTTTGGGGCGTAACAATAATTTTTGGGGAATCGATAGAGGAGCCCTTAGTAACCTAGCATCCAATTTTGAAGCTTCTAGCACTAAAACTGTGGGAGATATAAGCTGATATTTGTTGCCACGCCCCCTGAAGGCGTAGATATATCCGCCATAGCTTATCGGTCGTGGGATGTTAACCCGAGTATATATACCAAGTCTCAAGTCTCTAGCATCAATAGTGCTCAAAATATAACGAAACTAGTAAAATCACTATATATTCAGATCCGATTTGCCACGCCCCTAGTAGGCGTGGCCATAAAATTTTTTGGGCGATCTTTATAGGATCGTAACAGTAACCCACGTGCCAAATTTGGGCGTTCTAGCTTTAAAACTGTAGAAGATACAGTTTGACCCGATTTGCCACGCCCCCAATGGGCGTAGATATATCCGCCATAGCTTTTTGATTTTGGGACGTCGACATGAGTGTTCAGTTAAAATCCCAACTCTCTAGCCCTTCTAGAAGTAGTGTTTCTGAGATACAGGAAAATGCATTTTCCGATTTGCCACGCCCCTAGTGGGCGTATCGGGAAAATCTTGACACTTTATCAGACGAGGGTATACACGAGTATATATTTCAAATTTCAAGTCTCTAGCTTCAATAGCGTCGAAATGGTTTGCGTTCATACGGACAGAGGAGACGGACGGACGGACAGACGGACAGACGGACGGACAGCATGACGGACATTGCACAAACCCAATATACTATATCACTACGTGAAATAGTATAATTAACTAAAATAAAATAAAATTTAAATAAATAAAATTTTTAAAAATTTAAATCAATAAAATTTAAATAAATAAAGTTGAATAAAACTTAACTAAATAAAATTAAATAAAATTGAACTAAATAAAATAAAATGAAATTTAAATAAAAAAATTAAATGAGATTTAAATAAAGAAATTAAATAAAATTTAAATAGAATAAAATTTAAATAAATAAAATAAAAAGAAAAATTGAAAAAAAAAGAGAGAAAAAAAAATTTAATAAAAATTTAATTAAATAAAGTTTGAATAAATCAAATTAAAAAAAAACTTTTAAAATGAAACCAATTGGATAGAGTCAATCTAGAACAGAATTACTGGGGGTAAAACTTTAGTGAGTCACAATTCATCTAGGTGTCATGGAACTGGGTGAGTGTCAGAATCCGGGGGTGGGTCACCACCCACCGTGGGTATCCGTAGGGTGTACCTACGCCATAAGGAGGAGCTAATGTCCGTGGCCCATGAGTTCGGGCTAGAGAGGGATGGCCGCGTAGAAGAATTACGCAAGCGCTTAGCTAGTTTCATCCAGGGCGGTGTGCATTCAGCAGAGGTGTGGGCTTGGCTGGCTGAGCTACAGGCGCAGGATGCCAGGCCGCCGGAGCCCAGTCTGGGAAGTGCCGCATCGGAACTTGGGCACCACTCTTGCCGGAAGTCCGAACCCGACCTGAGGAGATCTCAGCTGTACGGGAACATCCCGGACCCGATATTCGGTCCGAGGGCCCCGGGGGGTAACGAAGTGCCAGAGATTCGAGTTAACGATTCGCAGGGGGAGCTCAAGGTCGCGATCAACGACCGAGGCCAACGCGCCTATGCTATGATGGTCAGTTGGACCCGCTGGGTTTCCTCGAAATCCTGAAGGAGAGAGCCATCACATATGGCATCGAGCTCGACCATCTACCTCAGGTGGTAAGTGAAGTACTGGTGGACAAAGCCGCGAAATGGTTCCTGACCAGCGGGCTGAGGAGTGCCTCCTGGGCCAGATTCCGGACCGAGTTCCTGGAATTTTTCATGCCGCAGCAGTACTTCGAGCGCTTCGAGGATCAGATCCGGGGGCGTACGCAGCGCGGGGGTGAGGCCTTTAAGGACTATCTCTTGGAGATTAGGCTGTTGATGCGCCATGCCGGGTACACCCCATCTCAGAAGTTATATCGGGTATACGAGAATACTGCTCCTGAGTACCGGATGTATGTGCGGCGTCAAGATTTCTCCTCTCTGTCCCAGCTGACGCAGTTGGCCGCGGAGTACGTAAACGTGAGAGATCAGAGAACGGAATTCGGGAAAGAGATGCGGGGGATGGGCCAGAGTGGATCAATCCGTCGGAGACACGGTCGAGCAACCCGTTCCGGTCTCCACCAATGGAGCCGCGGTCGACCGAGCCGAAGGTCGGCAATCCGACGTCGTTCGGCGCGAGTCCGGCCGAAGTCAAACATCGAATGATGGCTCCAGAGACCCGGACTGGTTCTGACGCGCGGCGGGTGTGCTTCCGATGCTCACAGCCCGGTCATTTTGCGCGAGAATGCCCCAACGAGCGGGCGGTCGTCTGCCGACAATGCGGGAAAGCAGGGGTCGACACGCGAGACTGCTGTGACCGAAGAGACTCGGGAAACGGGCAAGGGCGTCCCCCACAGGGGAGGGGCGACGCCAACCGATCGTGAAAAAGGGGCGTGAGTCTCCGCTAGTCGTGGAGGAAGGTAGGATCGTCGCGCGTGTTAGGATCGCCGGTCACGAGATGGACGCTACGATCGACACGGGGCCGAGTCGTAGCTTCATGAGCGGGGACTGCGTGCGAGGGAAGAGGATCGCGGGAAAGGTAGAGAAGGTGCAGTCGCGCATCAGGTTGGCGGAAGGGTCGTCGTTGGATGTGAGGAGGCTGATGAGGGTGCAGGTAGATCTTGCCGGCAGGGCCGTGCAGATAGCACTGCTCATCATGCCTACCATGTTGGACCAGGTCATCCTAGGGATGGATTTCCTGACCGCCATGGGGACGACCGTGCGCTGCGGAAGTGCTGAGCTATATATGAGGACTGAGGCCCTGCCACCGGGGAAGGAGTTGCCATCCGTCTCCAAGGAGACGTCGGTAGACGGTGCCCGAAAGGAAGATGGGAGACGCCTGCACGACGACCGACGAGGAGGAAGCCCATTCCCCAGGGGACATCGTTGAAGAGCAAGTGCGGTAGTTTGGAGACGACCAACCAAGCGGAGATTGCAACGGGACGGGCAATAGACGAGCATTTGCCAGAGGCAGGAAGGGTCGGATGCAAGGACGAGGTAGAGGCGAACGCAGGGGACGCGGGGTGGCCGGCTGATCTCGAGAGCGAAATAAAGAGATTTCTCGAAGACGAGCTGGCATTGTTCGAACACCTCGAAGCGGTGTCCCACGTCGGCGAGCATAGCATCCAGATAAAGGACGATAGACCTCTGAAGCAGAGGCACTATGCCAAAAACCCCCTATGCGGATGTGATTGACGAGCAGATGGAGGAGCTGCTTCGAATTAGAGTAATCGAGCTGTCGAGGAGTCCGCACAGTGCGCCAATAGTCTTAGTGAAGAAGAAGACAGGGGAATGGCGCATGTGCATCGATTATCGACAGCTGAACGCTCATTCGATACCCGACGCTTATCAAGTCCCTCGGATCAATTACATCCTCGAGAGGTTGCGTCACGCGTGGGTCATCTTGACGCTAGATCTGAAGAGCGGCTATTGGCAGATCCCGATGGCGGCGGACAGTATGGAATGCACGGCGTTTACCGTTCCAGGGCGGGGCTTGTTTCAATGGCGGGTGATGCCTTTGGTGTGCACTCGCCTGGGGCAACATTTCAAAGGGCGCTCGACAAGGTTCTAGGGCCGGAGATGGAGCCGTACGCGTTCGCATATCTAAATGATATCGTGGTGATAGGTGCCGATAAAGAACATCATATGGTCAACTTGAAGGTGTAGATGAAGGTGTTTCGGATGCAGCGAACAGCCAACCTTAAAGTCAATCGCAAAAAATTTAGGTTCTTCAGAGAAAGACTAGTCTATCTGGGGCATGTAGTGACTGGGGAGGGAATCAGTACGGATCCGGCCAAGGTGGAAGCGATCCGGAATCTCCCAGCTCCCTCAAAGAGCTGCGACAATGTTTGGGGATGGCGTCGTGGTACAGGCGTTTCGTACCGGACTTCGCATCCCTGGTGCAGCCGATGACGTCACTCCTGAAGAAAGGCGTCAAGTGGAAGTGGGACCAAGAACAGGAAGAGGCGCTCCAGAGACTCAAGGAGAAGCTGACGACCGCACCTTTTTTGGCGCGCCCGGATTTCTCCTTCAAATTTGTGTTACCGACCGACGGCAGCGATTATGGGCTGGGCGCCGTGCTAACACAAACGGTAGAGAAAGAAGAGCGGGTGATAGCGTATCTGAGTCGAAAGTTATTACGGGCAGAGGTGAACTATTCGGCCACCGAGAAGGAGTGCCTGGCCATCGTGTGGGCGATCAGGATGATGCGTTGTTACCTAGAGGGATTACCGGTTCGAGGTAGTAACAGATCACCTTGCGCTCAAGTCGATCGAAAGCCCCACGGAAAGGATTGCTCGGTGGGCGCTGGAATTGCATCAATTTCAGTTCGATGTTCAGTATCGACGCGGGAAGCTGACCGTGGTGGCCGACGCCCTCTCCAGAAAGCCTCAAGAGGTCTGCTAACAGTCAGTGGCAGGCGAGACGACCTGCAAATGGATCGCGAAGATTCGGGAGCGGATCACTCGGGAGCCTGACATGTTTGCCGAAGGGACTACATCGCCGGATAAGCTGTGCGTGCTCCGCGAGACGTAGCCAGAGCAAGTAATGATGACAAGTGCAAGCGATGAACCGATAGCTGGCCAATGCGCGGACGTGCGTAAGACGGCGTTCTGCCTACTCAAAGCATGGCAACACGATTCTGCTCGTATTCCATGATGCGTTCGCCAAATGAGTGGAGCTTGTACCCTTGAGGAGAGGGACTCTGCAGGCTGCATTTCGCGATCCTCAGCAGGTTTGGTGTGCCGAAGATCTTCGTGCGCGACAATAGAGTGCAGTTCGCGAGTAAGAGCTTCCGGACGTTCATGGAGTCACTCGTAATAAGTATGCAGTACACGGCCCTGGAGAATCCAACGGAGAGGACAAACCGCACTGTAAAGACTATGATATAACTATTCATCGAGGGCCACCAAAGCTCGTGGGACGAGCTGCTGCCTGAGATAGCGCGACAGTCAATTCCAGTGTGGCGGACTCGACTGGCTTTAGCCCGTCGTTCCTGATGTTGGGGCGGGAACCGCGCTTGCCGGCCGGTGACCCGGGGATCAGCGACAGAGGAGCTCAGCTCTAGGGAAAGGCAGGACCGACTTCGAGAGATCTTCTCGATCGCGCGTATCAACTTACAGAGGGCGTCGAGGGATCATGGGCGGTATTATAATCTTCGCAGTCGCGAGTGGAGACCCACAGTCGGGTCCCTAGTCCTGCTGTATCAGCACCAGCTGTCCAACGCGGCCGAAGGCTTTGCAGCGAAACTGACCCCGAAGTTTGACGGCCCCTACTGGGCCGTTCATCTCCCCCAATATTGTGTGGCTCCCAAGAGAGGGCGAGCATAAGAGAAGCGTAGCCATTGTGGCGCTGTTGAAGTCGTTCTTCCGGGCCGAGGATGGGGATGACGCAAGATTAACGGACAACGAGGGATGGACAGACAGGGTGAACATAGAGGGGCCAAAGGCTCACGTGGAACCCCGAATATCGACAGACATCACTAAATTGAACAACAAAGGCCAAATGGCATGACTGTGTATTGGTATAGCGGCCTACAAGGTACACTATTAGCGGCTTTATCGCGCGATTTCAACTCTAGTGGAATCTGCCAAAAAGCGTCCTTTGAGTCTAAACTATTGATAAATTCCGCTTTCGGTAGCCTACTGAACGGCATAGGATATGCATCCTTAACGGTAACAGAATTAGCACGCCTACTATCTAAGCATAAACGAACTTGTTGTTCTGTTCGGCAGTGAGTGATTATAGCACACAATCCTCTATTGCATTTAAGTGACTAATAACTGGCTCCTCACCCAATGGAAGTAAAATATCAATGTTTTAGTATCTTTTCTGAATTGAATGTCCGTTGTAATTTTTATACCCTGAACCCATTGAAAATGGGAAATCAGGGTATAATGTTTTTGTTGAAATGTATGTAACAGGGAGAAGGAGGCGTGGCAGACCCCATAAAGTATATATCTTCTTGATCAGGATGACAAGCCGAGTCGATATAGCCATGTCCGTCTGTCCGTCCGTCTGTCCGTATGTATGAACGCGTCGTTCTCAGAACCTACAATAGCTAGAGACTTGAAATTTTTTATGTTCTTGTTCCACCCGAAGTGCCCCCAGTACTCGACCCGACTGAGGTCGAGACATGCATCACCAAGGTTCGGAGCAGACGCTCACCTGGTTTAGATGGCATCACTGGGGCATGGTCAAGGCGGCTTGGCGCGCCATCCCGGAGCACATGACAGCGATGTACACCCGTTGTCTGGCAGATGGGTATTTCCCCACTGAGTGGAAGCGCCCACGTGTGGTTGCGCTCCTCAAAGGCCCCGACAAGGACAGGAGCGATCCAGCGTCCTATCGGGGCATCTGCCTGCTGCCTGTCTTTGGCAAAGTGCTGGAGGGAGTTATGGTGAACCGGATAAAGGAGGTGCTCACGGACGAAAGTCGATGGCAATTCGGCTTTCGTCCTGGACGCTGCGTCGAGGATGCCTGGAGTCATGTTGTGAGCAGTGTCGAAGCCAGCCCGGCTAGATACGTGCTCGGAATCTTCATTGACTTCAGAGGAGCTTTCGACCACGTCGAATGGGACGCAGCATTACGCCGACTATCTGATCTTGGATGCAGTGAAGTTGGGATCTGGCGCAGCTTCTTTTCGGACCGAAAAGCCAGCATCGTCAGCAGCTTCGGCGAAGTCAACGTTGATGTAACCCGTGGCTGCCCGCAGGGGTCCATTAGTGGTCCATTTATTTGGAACATATTAATGGATGTCCTCTTGCATCGCCTGGAAGCGCACTGCACGATCAGTGCATATGCTGACGATCTTATGCTGCTCATCGATGGAGAATCCAGATCCCAACTGGAGCTCAAAGGCGCCCAACTTATGGAGATAGTTGGAGGATGGGGCATTGAGGTAGGCGTCTCAGTCTCGGCAACGAAGACTGTGACGATGCTCCTTAAGGGCAAACTGTCAACTGGCAGACCGCCCGCCGTAAGCTTTGCAGGAGCAAACTTACGGTATGTGACGCAATATCGTTACCTTGGCATCACAGTTGGCGAGCGGTTGAGTTTTCTCCCGCATATCACGTATATACGTGATCGGCTGACTGGAGTCGTCGGAGCCCTGACCCGTGTGCTACGCGTCGACTGGGGACTCAGTCCGCAAGCACGGCGAAGGATATATGCCGGACTCATGGTGCCTTGTGCACTATTTGGTGCCTCGGTATGGTACAAGATGGCGATGAGAATAGTCGGGGCCAGGAGGGCGCTCAAGTCCTGCCATCGGCGCATCCTTTTAGGATGTTTGCCCACGTGCCGAACGGTATCTACAGATGCCCTTGAAGTGCTAGCTGGAGCTCCACCGCTGGACCTAGTTGCAATGCGCACCGCTATGCAGTTTAAGTTGAAGCGGAACTACCCCATGGTAGAAGGCGATTGGCTCTACGATCAAGACGTTTCCACCCTTGATCGCAGGACGAGGAGAGCCTTGCTGGACGAGCGCATTTTGCGCGAATGGCAGCTCCGGTGGGATGACAACGAACACGGCCGTGTTACGCATAAGTTCATCCCGGATGTTAGCTTCGTCTTCAGCCGCCCCGACTTCAAGTTAACGATGCATGGCAGTTACTTCATAACTGGCCATGGCTCGTTGAACGCTTTTCTGCATGAGCGTGGTCTTAGCGAGACTGCTGGATGTCTATGTGGCAGCCCCATAGAGGACTGGCGGCACGTCCTATGTGCCTGCCCACTCTATGCGGACGTGCGGGACCTGGAAGGGCTTAGAATCCAGCAGGATGAATCCGGTGAACTAACATTCACTCAGGCGGTGACGAGCATGCAACTGCTTGATGACTATGCGCACATAACTTGACTTAATATTTGCAACCCTAAATTAATATAATTTGCTCTGTAATTCTCAATAGCCAAACAAGTAAGAAAACTCTAGTCGAGACCGCTCGACTAGGGGATACCCTGAACCCTGCGAAGAACCGCTAATCCAAGCCATCTCCGTTTCTTTAATATACATAGGTATATGTATGTTCATTACAAGCCAAACATACACACACACGTACAGGCGCACGCACACACAAGCGCAAGTCGGTGCGTCAGCTGTTCTTTGGCTGCTTTGCATGGAAATTTTATGGGAAATTAAATGTTTAATAACTTTTTTTCTAGAGTAACGATTTTGATCAAACTTGTTGGGCGCACAAGTCTCCAGTATTTGATATACGGGAGTTAAAAATTTGTGGCGAAGGGGGCGTGGCACCCAAAATTCAACAAAAACCTAAATTGTGTACGGCACAAATAACTCCAAATGCAAATTTTGAAGACTCTAGCTAGAAAGATGAATTAGATAGAATTTTAGAGCCTTATTTAGATTTTCGTTTTTATTCGATAACAATAAAACGATAACAGTTATCGAACATCTGAACCAAACTCGATCTTTTCGTGATATACAGGAACCTACATAAAAAATTTGAAGGTTCTGAGAACGACGCGTTCATACATACGGACAGACGGACGGACAGACGGACAGACGCACGGACGGACAGACGGACAGACGGACGGACGGACAGACGGACATGGCTATATCAACGAGGCTTGTCATCCTGATCAAGAATATATATACTTCATGGGGTCTGCCACGCCTCCTTCTGCCTGTTACATACATTTCAACAAAAACATTATACCCTGATTTCCCATTTTCAATGGGTTCAGGGTATAAAAACCGCAAAAATAAATAATATAAATAAACAGAATTAAACAGAATATATCTCAATTGCAGATGATTTGGGAACCCATGCGAACACATCCAATAAATAGGTAAAAAACAGGAGATATCTAATACTGTGAAGACAGAAGAATGAAATTTGTTTATACTGTGAAGATAGGGGAAGAAGAAAATAAACGATTAGAAAGACAGTGAGTGACAGATGTATATAAGATTAGTGAAATTGAGATACTCTCGGGTTGCTAACACCGTCACTATGACGGGTACTTTTGACGGCGGTTGTACAGCCGGTCGTTGCACAGGGGATAATAGCTCTAGCCAAAAAAAATCCCAAACTGCTGCAAAACCCTGTACACACCGTTATTAATACAGCGCAACGCTAAGAAAGCTAAGGAAAAGTGTACTATTTTAGGCGGCAGATTATAATCTCTAACCTGATATACCTGGTAATAGCTCAGAACCCATAATAGCTCAGAAACAAGCTTAATATTTATTTGAGAGGGTTATTCAAAGACAATCGAGAGTGGCCCAAACTACAGTGCTAACACCGTCGCTTTGACTGGTGGTTATGACTCCGCTTACAAGGCGTTACTATAATATGTCGCAGCGGCAAGACTGAAATTATAAACAGTCATAAACTATATTCAATGCCAGGATCACTTCTTCCATTGTCATGATTACCTAGCATATTTGGGCGGCGATATTAAAAAGTGTTGTTGTACTGGAGACAATAGCTCTAGGCCTTTTCGTTGGGCGCCATATATTTTTTATTTTTTTATACCCTGAACCCATTGAAAATGGGAAATCAGGGTATAATGTTTTTGTTGAAATGTGAATGTATGTAACAGGCAGAAGGAGGCGTGGCAGACCCTATAAAGTATATATATTCTTGATCAGGAAGACAAGCCGAGTTGATATAGCCATGTCCGTCTGTCCGTCTGTCCGTCCGTCCGTCCGTCCGTCTGTCAGTATGAATGAACGCGTCGATCTCAGAACATATAAGAGCTAGGGACTTGAAATTTTTTATGTATGTTCCTGTATACCACGAAAAGATCGAGTTTCTGCCAAATAATCGATAATTATCATAGTTTTAATGTTAACGATTAAAAACCGATATCTTCATTTAGTTATAAAATTCAATTTAATTCATCTTTATAGCTAGAGTCTTCAAATTTTTTGCATTTGCATTTAGTGTTATTTGGGCCTTACGCTTTTTCGTTTTTTGCAAAATTTTGGGTGTCACGCCCCTTCGCCTTAAATTTGTAAATACGAGAGACTTGTGCATTGGCACATACATACATATGGATGACATGATCACGCCCAACAAGTTTAATCAAAATCGTTCTACTAGAAAAAAAAAATATGTTGATCAGAAGCTGAAATTTTCATTCCAATCCATTAATTCACGCAGAAGTTATTAAACAAAACGGTTGGCCAATCGGCCAAAAATATGACCAGCCCAAAGCAAATTGTTTTCCTATACGTGTGCACACACACACACACACATTGAACTGCTCGCATCTAGAAAATTCTAAGAACCGCAAGTTTTAGTGTAAATGTTTCCAATCGAATTCGAATTGAATTGAAACATGGATGGCGCTATTCTATCGAAACATAGATGGCGCTATTGGCTAAACAATTGAAAATGTATTGAATTTAACTTTTTGGGCATTTATACTGAATGCTAATTATGATTAAGACTACTAAAAGGTAACATAAACATATGGCTTAAGAATTAAGGGAATAATAAAAGGGATACTAAAAACAGATAAGCCAAAGAGAGCTGACATAGGACAAGAAGGAAGGGAATAAAAGTGGGTAGACGGAGAACGATAGAGAAGCAGGAGATGAAGAAGAGAATAAGCGAAATTGCATTTAGTGAACTACTTCTTTTTATACTATTTCACGTAGTGATATAGTATATTGGTTTTGTGCAATGTCCGTCATGCTGTCCGTCCGTCTGTCCGTCTGTCCGTATATACGCAAACCATTTCTACGCTATTGAAGCTAGAGACTTGAAATTTGAAATATATACTCGTGTATACCCTCGTCTGATAAAGTGTCAAGATTTTCCCGATACGCCCACTAGGGGCGTGGCAAATCGGAAAATTTATTTTCCTGTATCTCAGAAACACAACTTCTAGAAGCGCTAGAGAACACTCATGTCGACATCCCAAAATCAAAAAGCTATGGTGGATATATCTACGCCCATTGGGGGCGTGGCAAATCGGGTCAAACTGTATCTTCTACAGTTTTAAAGCTAGAACGCCCAAATTTGGCACGTGGGTTACTGTTACGATCCTATAAAGATCGCCCAAAAAATTTTATGGCCACGCCTACTAGGGGCGTGGCAAATCGGATCTGAATATATAGTGATTTTACTAGTTTCGTTATATTTTGAGCACTATTGATGCTAGAGACTTGAGACTTGGTATATATACTCGGGTTAACATCCCACGACCGATAAGCTATGGCGGATATATCTACGCCTTCAGGGGGCGTGGCAACAAATATCAGCTTATATCTCCCACACTTTTAGTGCTAGAAGCTTCAAAATTGGATGCTAAGTTACTGGGGGCCTCCTCTATCGATTCCCAAAAATTATTGTTACGCCCCAAAAGGGGCGTGACATGCAGAAAAATACCCTGTAATTTTCGCATTTTTCGAATGTAAGCATCCAAACTTTACAGTTATATTCTTAAACGTCTATGCACATGCCAAAAATTATTTGTCTACGGCCACTGGGGCGTGGCAAATCAAAACTGAAACATCTGCAGCTTCTGAGCCAATAACGCGCCACATAATGACTTAGTGACCTTTGACTTTGTCTTTTGATTTGCCAAATTATATATATGTGTTTGAAAAGAATATTTTATTAATACAAATTAACTAAATAAAGAAAATTTAACAAAAATATCAACATGACCGCACCGGGGTTCGAGCCCACACCTCTACGCTCGCCAACGAACTTATGTATATCACATTTTCTGAGTTGCCACCTCTCTCATTTTGAGAGTTGCCACCTCTCTTATTTTGAGAGATGCCACCTCTCTCGATTTAGGTGCGTGTTTTTGCTAAGGTATGGGTTCTAAGCTTCGATCCTAATTGAAACTGTCTGGCCACCTCCAATGAAAAGTTTTATTCTGCAGCTAATTTGAGCGGCGACAGTGGGGATTTAAGGTTAAATTTAAAAAAAATATAATGTGATAGATGCCCCTGTGTGCTACTGGGACGTGAAATAGTATTTCGCTGTCGGTTGCGTCGAGTGGTCTCGACTAGAGTTTTCTTACTTGTTTGTACTGATTTAATACAAATCCAAACTTAAGCTAGTGGGCAGGGAGCCAGCCAGGGATCCGAACAGCTAGCGAGAGCACTCGCTCCCGCTCTCGTCGTTCTTGAGCTGTTCTTTACAATGTCCTAATAATTTCATGCACTTAAAATATTTATTGCTTAATATTATGCCCAGTCAAATGACTGAACATCGGCCGCGTTGAAGAGCCGCAGGGCTTCAACTTCAATTTATACTTAAACTAACTTAAGTAATAGGCAATGGTGCAATGCGATGAATTGGACGTTTATATATGCCCTGACATCGACTACTGGCTGCGTCGACGCGAGTGGCAGTGGCACGAGCGTTGCGCCGACCAGCAGGTGAGCCGGGGTGAGCACTTCGCCGTCGTTTGGGTTGCTGCTGGAGGCGATGATCGGCCGCAAATTGAGGATGGCCTCCACCTCAAAGCTTCTTCCCACAGGCCACCGAAATGCGGCGCTTGCGGAGGAATGAAAATAAAACTTCATTCCCCGTTCCGAGGCATACGTTTGGATCGAAGATGAGTTGGTGCTGAAATTGGCCGCAAGGTCTGCCAACGTGCGCGCCGCACCCACAAAATTGGGGCCATTGTCGCAGTATAGCTTCCTGACAAGGCCACGTCGACCAATGAACCTGGATAAGTACATCAAAAAGGTGGTAGAGGTTAGATCAATTACAACCTCTATATGTACAGCATTAGAAGTGAAGCAGACAAACATGGCCCAACGAAACTAAAATTGGATCACAAAAGTCCACTCCGCTGATCTCAAAGGGTCTGTTCCCGTGTACACGATCAGCGGGAAGTTTGCTCATTTTTTGCAACAAAAGCTTCGGCTCAGCACTGCGCTGCACACCTCCCGAGCATTGATCACCCAAATCTGTTGCCGAAGTAACCCCATCAGGACCATTGGATTGGTATGACAGAGCGATGCAAATGCTCTAAATAAAGTGTGATAAATGGACACTTTTTAGGCAGCAGCAAGGGGAACTTGGCGCTAATGGCGCCTTCATCAAACGACCTCCTTCCCGCACCAACCACAAGACACGCTTGCCATGCTGATGAGAGTGCAGGAATGATGTCAGTTTTTGAAGAGACGGTTGCAAAACTGTGGAATTTTTTAATTTGTCAATTTCTTAAGCGAATTCTGTATGCTGAATCACAGATACTGCTGCAAGAAAAGCGAAACTTAATTCAGAAGCTGAAGGAATAAACATGTTTTGTCTCTCCTTCCATTGATGAAGCGGAAGCCTTGGAAATGAAGATGTAACTTCTATTAATGACGTGATGGAATTCGCGATCTCCTCAACCGCAACCGTAGTAAAGGCAGCTCTACGCCTCTCTAACGACTCCAATTCCTTCGACAGCTTAATATGTGGATTTGCTGGCCACAATTCCTGTGAATGTCGTAAAAATGATGGTCCGCCAAACCAGGTTGAAGATCGAAGTTCTTCAACTGAACATCCCCGAGACAATATGTCTGCCTTTAGTTGTGTTTTGTTGGGACATGGCGCCAGGAGACAACTCAACTCCTGAATGGTTGCTACTCGATTGGCAACAAATGTGTTCAAATTTGATGAGTGCATATGCAGCCAATGAAGAACAACTTCCGAGTCTGACCAAAAGACAACTTTGTCTAGTGGACAGTTGAGTAAATTCTTTACCGCGTCTCACACGGAAGACAATAATTCCGCAGCACACAGTTCAAGCCGCGGCACTGACTTCGTTTTCAGTGGGGCTACTTTGGACTTGGCGGTTAGCAACCTATCACTATCAGTTGATACCATCGACTCTTTGCACTCGTACGTATAGACTACAACCGTAGGCACTTGTTGACGCATCAGCAAAGCCATGGACTTGGCAGTCTCTTTCTTTAAGAGTGAATACGTAACGAGGTATGCACAAAGTATTTAACTGGGTGAGTCAAACTGCTAAGAATGGTGCAGTAGCTGTCCCATACGTTACTGTATTTGAACGAAAAATTCGTAATGGATCGGTGAGCTTTTCTCTCCACACAACAAGTTGAAATTTGCGCTGGGACTCGTCTAATTCTATTTGACGGTACATTATAGCTATATCTGCGCTTGCAGCCCAAGGGCAAAGTCGAAAGCGTAGCAACGTTTCCCAGAACTGAGGCTGAATGATCGGACCCACCATGAGTAGATCATTCAGCAACAACTGAGAAGACGATTTGCTAGAAGCATCGAACACTACTCGTAATGTGGTTATCTGTCGGGCTCATATGACCCAGGGCCAAGTACTCCTTCATGAAGTCGATATTCTTCTCTCTAGAGCCATAAACCGTCGTTTGGCTATGTCATATGACATGCATAGACTGTGCGGGCTAGATTTAAATGGCAACGGCACTGTGAGCCGGCTCGAGGTGGTTTGGCGAATAGTCTCTACAAAAGACTTCTCGCACATCTGTTATTCTGGGGTATACACGTTTGAATTAATTGTATTAGGTTTATCTTCTAACTTCCGCAACTTTCGAATGATCGAGTCTACACAGATCTCGTCCTTCACAACGCTCATTAAAGTTAAATAATGGGCGGCTATTTCTTTTGTTCGACAACGACCAGTAAGTTTCTCAATACCAATAATTGAGTACGTATTTTTCCCCTCTTCAAGTTTAATTGCTTAGCTAACTCCTCAGTGATAAAAATTTACCTGAGAGCCGGAGTCTAAGAGGGCTCTAGCTAACTGATACGATCCTGATTTATCTTTTACTCTGACGACAGCCTTTGCCAGGAGAACTTGGTTAGAGGCGCTACTCGCGTGGTTCACAGCCGGTATGTGGCACAGAGCCAATCATGGTCGAATTAGCATGACTGTGATTTTTTTGGGTGACTGTTACTGCCTCGCTTCATTAATAGTACTTGGTTTATAATGTTGATCGAAGAAATTTAATTTGAATTGATATCATAAAGCTCTTTCTGTATTTTAAACGCGCTTTCTATATATCGGTTTAATATTTCTAAACGACATTCGATTTCAAAAGGCTCCACCGATATTGTGTAATATTTCAACGATTTCTTGATACGTGGGATATTGTTTTTTAACGTTTTTATAAGCATTCAGCAGGCTTTCAGTCCGCAATGATTATGACTCGTCCATAGACCGATTCTTTCCTCTCTTGCCAGTCATGACTCCCAAAAAATGGTGTTCAATTGAAGCCAATTTCAACTAAATCCGAATTATAATGTAAAGAACGGTAAGCAAAGGAATTGCAGAAGATTATCGACTGCGTTCGGTCGATAAACTATATTTTGTATGTTTACAAGCTATAATTGAGCTGTTACTAAACGATTGTAACAGACTCCTGTAAATTATTTAGCTATTACAACCACCCACTGTTTGATCGTGTTTGCTGAACCATAAACATAACTCATAAACGTAAAGTGAGAGCGCAGAAGCATACCGAACTTTACAACAGCGGACAAACAAAGCTGGTAAATGCTGAATATGCACTCATACACGTTTGATGAACACAATGAAAAGGGCAAGTGAGAGCGAGATGCACTGCCTAACTTTACAACAGCGATGGCTGCATATGCACACTTACTAATTTTTCCGAACGATAAAAAGAGCAAAGCGAGAGCGCAATGATGACGAAGACCGGACAGCAACAAGCGAGAACGCACATGACTAATGTGCAGACAAATATCACGTCAGTTGAACTATGGTAATTTCTTGCAGGATTGCGCAAACAATAATAGGCAACTAGCGAAGATTTTATGAGATCGACGAATTGAGCACAAATCTGTGTGAAACAACTGTTTTTTGAACAGCCGTTGAACTCTCTGTCTCCGTTTTGACAGGTCAATGTCTAATTATGTTACACAATAATATATGAGCAACCAAATTTAACATTTATTAATAAAGAGGCAAACTTGTGCACAGATTTATTTTGTTCAATTTTAACTACACGGTATATACACCTAGACCTAATACGTTCCAAATTAAATACGACGCAAAATTAATAAAGATTTTCGATTGCAAACCATAAAAAGATCGAAGTTCTTACATTTTGAATATTAAAATTTAACAAAGCAATAATTAAACAAGTAAGAAAACTCTAGTCGAGACCGCTCGACTTGGGGTTACCCTGAACCCTGCGAAGAACCGCAATTCCAAGCAATCTCCGTTTCTTTAATATACATAAGAATATACAAATATGTTCATTACAAGCCAAACATACATACACACGCACAGGCGCACGCACACACACACGCCAGTCGGTGCGTCAGCTGTTCTTTGGCTGCTTTGCATGGCAATGCTATGGGAAATTAAATGTTTAATAACTTTTTTTCTAGAGTAACGATTTTGATCAAACTTGTTGGGCGTGATCATGTCATCCATATGTATGTATGTGCCAAAGCACAAGTCTCTAGTATTTGATATACGGGAGTTACAAATTGGAGGCGAAGGGGGCGTGGCACCCAAAATTGAACAAAAACCGAAATTGTGTAAGGCTCAAATAACACTAAATGCTCTAGCTATAAAGATGAATTAGATAGAATTTTATAAGTAAAAAACTTTATCGATTTTAATAGATACCATTAAAACGATGATAGTTATCGATTATTTGAAACAAACCTCCAAAAAATTTGAAATATCTAGCTCTTATATCTTCTGAGATCGACGCGTTGAAACATACGGACAGACGAACGGACATACGGACAGGGCTAAATCTACTCGGCTTCTCTCCCTGATCAAGAATATATGTACTTTGGGGTCTTCCACGCCTCCTTCTGGCAGTTACATACATTTTCACAAAATCATACCCTTTTTTCCCATTTTTAATGGGTTCAGGGTATAAAAAGTCTTCTGAGTTTCTGATTAAACTCACTGCACTCTTGACCTAAAATGAAGGCAACACTCACCGTTTGCAGCGGATCTAGCTGTCCGAGGCGCCCCTCCAGTGTGGCAGCTTGCTTGCTGGCTGCTGCTCCTATCCTTAGCGGGCACGCCTTGTATATGTGGCCGCACTTGAAGCAGGAGTCTGGGCTGCGATATGGCTTTGGGTACTGGCTTTTATAATGCTCAAAAACCGAGCTGTTTTAACAACAGTCCTCTCCCATTGGCACGTCCGCTGGCTTGGTCGTCATCCATTTGTGGACGTCATTGGCGTTGTCGCCCAAGAAGCGAGACAGCATGATCGCAATCATGTCCACATCCGCGAACTGGGAGGTGGGCGCTCTGCTAGTGCTGTCTAGCTGCTTCTGCAGTGCCGCGTTCTGGCATTGCTCCAGTGCCTCCTTCTGCCTTCTTAGCTCCTCCAGAATCGGGTCGCGGTCTCCCAGCTCTTCAAGTCAGGTAAGCCACCGACAGTATACCCTGAACGTATGGCTGCAGAGACCTGCGTGACTACGCCAATTTTTGTTGGGTCTGAAGGGCGGCCGTAGATCGACCCACGGCCGGCGTAGCCGCTACGCCATTAGTTCCAACGACGGCAGAGGTGGCGAGTACGGCAGGTGCCCAAAACGTCTCCTCGTCGCCCATGGCTGTTTTTTCCAGGTCACGTCGGTTTCCTGAGTTGTAATGACGTCCGGGTCGTATCCGGGCCGCTCGCTTTAGCCAGCTTTTTCTCCCGCAGATGAATATCAGCGTGTGTATATCCCACTTCTAAGTTGTAAACAGTTAAATAAACGGCAGCAAGTGTATCTCATGGCGATATATTTTAACGATTTCACTCTGCACATATCTACTTAGGTTAGAGTCGGTCACAAAAGAGGAGGCAAAGAGCTCATAGTGTGCCCGTCCTCAGTTTGCTCGATAACCCACTCATGTGCAGCAGATGTTAAATAATATACTTATTCTGAACATCGATTCATTAAAATATCTTACAAAAATAAACAATGTGATAGCTTATATAGGTAATTAATACAAAAAAAAACAAGTAAGAACGTTGCTGTCGGACGCAACCCACAGCGAAATACTATTTCACGCCCCAACAGCACACAGGGGCATCTATCACATTACATTTTTTTTAAATTTAACCTTAAATCCCCACTGTCGCCGCTCAAATTAGCTGCAGATTAAAACTTTTCATTGGAGGTAGCCAGACAGTTTCAATTAGAATCGAAGCTTAGAGATGCCACCTCTCTCGATTTATCTCGATTGCCTTACCTTAGCAAGAACGCGCACCTAAATCGAGAGATGTGCATCTCTCAAAATAAGAGAGGTGGCAACTCTCAAAATGAGAGAGGGGGCAACTCTGAAAATGTGATATACATAAGTTCGTTGGCGAGGTGTGGCATCGAACCCCGGTGCGGTCATGTTGATATTTTTGTTACATTTTCTTTATTTAGTTATTTTGTATTAATAAAATATTCTTTTCTAACACATATATATAATTTGGCAAATCAAAAGACAAGGTCAAAGGTCACAAAGTCATTATGTGGCGCGTTATTGGCTCAGAAGCTGCAGATGTTTCAGTTTTGATTTGCCACGCCCCCAGTGGCCGTAGACAAATAATTTTTGGCATGTGCATAAAGTGGGCGTTTAAGAATATAACTGTAAAGTTTGGATGCTTACATTCGAAAAATGAGAAAATTACAGGGTATTTTTCTGTATGTCACGCCCCTTTTGGGGCGTAACAATAATTTTTGGGGAATCGATAGAGGAGCCCTTAGTAACCTAGCATCCAATTTTGAAGCTTCTAGCACTAAAACTGTGGGAGATATAAGCTGATATTTGTTGCCACGCCCCCTGAAGGCGTAGATATATCCGCCATAGCTTATCGGTCGTGGGATGTTAACCCGAGTATATATACCAAGTCTCAAGTCTCTAGCATCAATAGTGCTCAAAATATAACGAAACTAGTAAAATCACTATATATTCAGATCCGATTTGCCACGCCCCTAGTAGGCGTGGCCATAAAATTTTTTGGGCGATCTTTATAGGATCGTAACAGTAACCCACGTGCCAAATTTGGGCGTTCTAGCTTTAAAACTGTAGAAGATACAGTTTGACCCGATTTGCCACGCCCCCAATGGGCGTAGATATATCCGCCATAGCTTTTTGATTTTGGGACGTCGACATGAGTGTTCAGTTAAAATTCCAACTCTCTAGCCCTTCTAGAAGTAGTGTTTCTGAGATACAGGAAAATGCATTTTCCGATTTGCCACGCCCCTAGTGGGCGTATCGGGAAAATCTTGACACTTTATCAGACGAGGGTATACACGAGTATATATTTCAAATTTCAAGTCTCTAGCTTCAATAGCGTCGAAATGGTTTGCGTTCATACGGACAGACGGACGGACGGACAGACGGACGGACAGCATGACGGACATTGCACAAACCCAATATACTATATCACTGCGTGAAATAGTATAAAAAGCAGTACAGGATGAACTAGATTCGCATTTTGCAAACAATACATGGTCTTTGGTAAAAAGGCCTAGTAATAACAAGTAAGAAAACTCTAGTCGAGACCGCTCGACTAGGGTATACCCTGAAGCAATCTCCGTTTCTTTAATATACATAAGTATATATATGTTCATTACAAACAAAACATACTCACACACATACACAGGCGCAAGCACTCACAAGCGCAAGTCGTTGCGTCAGCTGTTCTTTGGCTGCTATTTGCATGGCAATGCTATGAGAAATTAAATGTTTAATAACTTTTTTTCTAGAGTAACGATTTTGATCAAACTTGTTGAGCGTGATCATGTCATCCATATGTATGTATGTGCCAAAGCACAAGTCTCTAGTATTTGATATACGGGAGTTACAAATTTGAGGCGAAGGGGGCGTGGCATCCAAAATTTAACAAAAACCGAAATTGCGTAACACAAAATGCAAAATTTGAAGACTCTAGCTAGAAAGATGAATTAGATAGAATTTTATAGCTTAATTTAGATTTTCGTTTTTAATCGATAACAATAAAACGATAAAAGTTATCGAATTTCTGAAACAAACTCGATCTTTTCGTTCTATACAGGAACCTACATAAAAAATTTCAAGTCTCTAGCTATTGTAGGTTCTGAGAACGACGCGTTCATACATACGGACAGACGGACGGACAGACGGACAGGGCTATATCGACTCGGCTTCTCTCCCTGATCAAGAATATATATACTTTATGGGGTCTGCCACGCCTACTTCTGCCTATTACATACATACGCTTTCCAACAAAATCATTATACCCTGATTTCCCACTTTCAATGGCTTCAGGGTATAAAGACAAAATAAAATAAATAAATTTGCAATAAAATAAAATAAATAAAAATTAAAAAAAAATTTTATATACATGTGCCTGTGTACGTTCATTACAAACACAACATACACACACACGTACACAGGCGCAAGCACACACACACGCCAGTCGGTGCGTCAGCCGTTCTTGGGTTTCTTTTTGTATGGCAATACTATGGGAAATTAAATGTTTAATAATTTTTTTTCTAGAGTAACGATTTTGATCAAATTTGTTGACGTGATCATGTCATCCATATGTGTGTATGTGCCAATGCACAAGTCTCTAGTATTCGAAATACGGGATTTACAAATTTGAGGCGAAGGGGGCGTGGCATCCAAAATTAAAAAAAAAACGAAAAAGCGTAAGGCTCACATAACACTAAATGCAAAATTTGGAGACTCTAGCTAGAAAGATGAATTATATAGAATTTTATAGCTTAATTTAGATTTTCGTTTTTAATCGATAACAATAAAACGATAACAGTTATCGAATTTCTGAAACAAACTCGATCTTTTCGTGATATACAGGAGCCTACATAAAAAATTTCAAGTCTCTAGCTATTGTAGGTTCTGAGAACGACGCGTTCATACATACGTACAGACGGACAGACGGACATGGCTATATCAACTCGGCTTGTCATCCTGATCAAGAATATATATACTTTATTGGGTCTGCCACGCCTCCTTCTGCCTGTTACATACATTTCAACAAAAACATTATACCCTGATTTCCCATTTTCAATGGGTTCACGGTATAATACAAATAAAATAAATACAAGTAAGAAAACTCTAGTCGGCGGTCCAGACAAGGAGATACCCTAAACCCCGCGCTATCTGTGTTAAAATACTGCATAATTAGCATTGAGTATAAACGCACAGAAAATTAAATTCAATTCATTTTAAATTGTTTAGCCAATAGCGCCATCTATGTTTCTATAGAATAGCGCCATCCATGTTTCAATTCAACTGAGCAGCTGTTTCGCAAATCATAGCGCCATCTAATTAAAATATGTACACTAAAACTTGCGGTTCTTAGAATTTGCTAGATGCGAGCAGTTCTATGTGTGTGTATGTGAATGTGTGCACATGTATAGCTTTGCGCTGCTGGTCACGTGTTTGGCCGATTGGCCAAACGTTTTGTTTAATAACTTCTGCGTGAATTAATGGATTGGCATGAAATTATCAGCTTATGATCAACATATTTTTTACATTTTTTCCAATTTTATAAAATGCAAACCTATTAATTTCTTGGCTTTGAGTGCAACTAACCTCAATTTAAATATTTGGGAAATTTGGCGTCGGTATCCAAAATTTAACAAAAATCAAAATTAAATAAAATAGAATAGTTTCAACTAACAAAAAAGATGTGGGATATATAGTTTTATAACTATCATTCGATAAAGTTTTTAATCGATAACATTAAAACGGGAACAGTTATCGATTTTTTTAGTGCTATTCGATCTTTAAGTGCTATTCACGGACCTACACAAAAAATTTCAAGTCTCTAGCTCTTATAGGTTCTGAGATCGGACAGACAGACAGACGGACATGGCTATATCAACTCGGCTTGTCACCCTGATCAAGAATATATATATTTTATGGGGTCTGCCATTCCTCCTTCTGCCTGTTACATACATACGCCTTCCAACAAAAACATTTTACCCTGATTTCCCATTTTCAATGGGTTCAGGGTATACAAAAAATCCCGGAGGAAAAAAAAAACAAACAAATCTAACAGCGAACTTTCTCCCTGATCTACATATTTTATTCCATTTTTTTTGCTAGATGCACGTAGTTCAATGTGTGTATATGTGCTCACACACTGCTAACTACGCAGTTGACTCAGCAACGGAGGTCAGGCTGCAAGGCGCCGATAATATGAGAAATTAAATGTTTCATAAGTTTTTTTTATCATGTCATTCAGATTTATGTATGTGCCAAAGCACAAGTCTCTAGAACATGAAATACGTGTTTTACATACTCGAAGGAAAATTGTGTAAGGCTTACATGACACTAAATGTAAAATTTGATGACTCCGTTTCTTTAATATACACAAGTATATATAAGCGCAAGTCGGTGCGTCAGCTGTTCTTTGGCTGCTTTGCATGACAATGCTCTGGGAAATTAAATGTTTAATAACTTTTTTTCTAGAGTAACGATTTTGATCAAACTTGTTGGGGGTGATCATGTCATCTATATGTGTGTATGTGCCAAAGCACAAATCTCTAGTATTCTATATACGGGAGTTACTAATTTGAGGCGAAGGGGAATTGCGTAAGGCCCAAATAACACTAAATGCAAAATGAAGACTCTAGCTAGAAAGATGAATTAGAATTTTATAGCTGAATTTAGATTTTCGTTTTTAATCGACAACAATAAAACGATAACAGTTATCGAATTTCTGAAACAAACTCGATATGCGCGCCCTATACAGGGACCTACAAAAAAAAATTGAAGTCTCTAGCTATTGTAAGTTCTGAGATCGACGCGTTCATACAGACGGACGGACGGACAGACGGACAGGCAGACGGACAGACAGACAGACAGACGGACAGGGCTAAATCAAATTTGTTGGGCTTGATCATGACGTTCATATATGTGTATGTGCCAAAGCACAAGTTTCTAGTATTTGAAATACGGGTCTTACAAATTTGAGGCGAAGGGGGCGTGGCATCCAAAATTTAACAAAAACCGAAATTGTATAAAGCTTACCTAACACTAAATGCAAAATTTGGAATTAAATAACTGAGCATCGAATTATATAACTGAGCATCGATTTCGTTTTTAATCGATAACATTAAACTTAAGACAGTTATCGATTTTTTTAGCATACTCGATATTTTCGTGCTACTTAAAAAGTTTCTCAAGTTTTTAGAGGTTCCGAGATCGACGCGTTCATACATACGGATAGATGGACAGACGGACGGACAGGGCTGTTTTCCCATTTTCAATGCGTTCAGGGTATACAAATTTTACCAACCGGATGGGGGTATTTTTTTTTGCCAGTCCCCAATTCACAGCCCTGTATGGTCAGTGACATTTGAATGATAGAAGGTAGATGCATTATAGGAAACTTGAAAGTAAAATATAAAAGAAGCTTAATTTTTGGTGGCTCTAAACTTCGATCCAAATTGAAACTGCCACCTTCGATGAAAATTTTTAATCAGCAGCTAATTTTAGCGGCGACAGTGGGGATTTAGGATTATTTAAAAAATATGCGTCACGCTTAAAGTCAGAGCAGGAGCGAAGAACAGAAAATATTCCGCTCTCGCTCTGAGCAAGAGCGATTTTTTCATGTCTGAATCGGTCTTCGCATGAGGGTTGTTTTTTGGGTTTCGCGAGCGGAAAATTTTTTGTTCGCGAGCTGAGCCTCAGCAAATGACCGAAAAAGTCAATGCAAAAGGTCTTTTGGTACTCTAACATTAATTTTCCTTGTTGGAAAAAAATTATTTTTTTGGTATTAAGAAGTTATTTAACTAGTACTAAACTTATACTGCCTATTGTTAAGTTAAATAACTAATTATACATTTAAATTGTCTGCGCTTATTGAACTTCGCAGTTCATTTAATATGAAATGCAGGGCTAAAAATAAGCTGTTGGTTAGAACTACCTGTGCAAGAGCATTTAAGCTTGATATCATTAAAAATTAAAATATTTAGTAAATGTAAGATACGAACTTGCGACGCAAGAATATTTTGAGTACTTTGATTAATACCATACACAAAGTACGTTTGCATCGCACATGAACATGCATCAGTCGCTCAAAGACCTTTTTCTTAATTTTACTCAAGCGTTCGCTCGCGGTCTGACCGCAACGAATGAGAAACGAAAAAAACGGTTGTAGTCCGAGCGCGAGCGAACTGAGCGAACAAATGAGAAACGAAAAAAACGGTTATAGTCCGAGCGCGAGCGAACTGAGCGAACATTTTCGTCAAATACTCAGTGAAAACTGTTATTCGAAGACCGCGCAAAATGCTCAACTGTTATTTGCGAGCTCTGATTGTGTTTCTTTTCAATACATATATAAAATTTGGAAATTAAAAGGCAAGGTCAAAGGTCACAATGTCATTATGTTGCGAGTTATTCGCTCAGAGGCAGTAGATTTTTCAGTTCTGATTTTCCACGCATCCAGTGGCCGTAGACACTTAAGGACACACGTTCATAGAGTGGGTGTTCAGGAATATAACTGTTAAGTTTTTCCCTTCATTAAAAAAATGCGAAAATTACAGGGTATTGTTTTGTAAATCACGCCTCTTATGAGGCGTAACAATAATTTTTGGCAAATCGATAGAGGAGGCCCCCAGTAACTTAGCATCCAATTTCAAAGCTTCTAGCACTAAAACTGTTTGAGATATAAGCTGATATTAGTTGTCTTACTTTTTCAATTTTTGGATTTTGACCCGAGTATATACCAAGTCTAGCATCAATAGTACTCAAAGTATAACAGAATTAGTAAAATGACTATAGATTCAGATCCAATTTGCCATGCCCCTTTTTTTGGGCGATCTTTATAGGATCGAAACAGTAACCCACGTGCCAAATTTGGACGTTCTAGCTTTAAAACTGTAGAAGATACAGTGTAAAGAATGCTTTTCCAGCTGGGGCAGACTCAGTCTGGCCCAGGGTTGTCTACAAGAAAATTTCTAGAAGTGCTGGGACGCACAAGGGTAGGGGACGGGAAATACTGTCGGCCATATTTTAAGAAAAACACCATAAACCCTTTTTTCTCTTATTTATTTCACTTTATTGCCCCTATCCTATTTCCTTAACTCACAGTTCTTTTCCTCCTTGATTTCTTCTCCAAATTTTCTTCTTACGTCTCCCGTTTATCGTCTTCACTCTCCTCTTATTTCTTTCACCTTCACTTGTCTCACTTTTGACTCAAAACTAGAAATAATATGGCCCCCTTCATGGGTTTATCTTTACTAAATCTTACATACAAATACTTATCATCTAACTAAATACCTAACATCTAAATTAAACCTAAATAAATAATAGGGCACCCTTCATGGGCTTCTCTTATGCAACTACCTATCATCTAACTTAGACGCTAAGACTTACATATCTAATATTCATACCTATCTACTTATCATCTAACTTATATGTTAAGACTTATCTATGTAACCAAAATGCGAGGTGGAGCCAGAGCCTGCTTCACAACAGTTTGACCTGATTTGTCACGCCCCCAATGGTCGTAGATATATCCGTCATAGCTTTTTGAGTGTTCAGTTGAAATCTTAACTCTGGTATACAGGAAAATGCATTTTCCGATTTGCCACGCCCCTAGTGGGCGTATCGGGAAAATCTTGATATAATCTAACTTATATGCTAAGACTTATCTATGTAACCAAAATGCGAGGCGGAGCCAGAGCCCTCCTCCCCCTTTCTTCCAGCGACACGCCCGCCCGGCGGGTCCTCCGACGCCATCCGTGCGCTGCTCCATCCTTCGTCAATCCCACCTCAGTCCAGGACCACCGCGATCCTGGTAACGCTCAGCGACATCCCTCCTGCGTTGATCACTCGTTTCGTCTACCCGTTCGTCGTTGTCTGTACTTCCCTCACAGTCTTCGTTTCCGACTTGGAAGAATAGCTTCAGCTGTGCCCTTGCGAGCCGTACGATATTAGGGGAGACGAATTTAACGACCCGGTAGGGGCCATCAAACTTCGGGGCCAGCTTCGAAGCGAAGCCCTCGGCCGCGTTGGACAGCTGGTGTTGACGAAATAAGACTAGGAACCCGATAGTGGGCCTCTACTCGCGACTGCGAAGATTATAATACCGCCCATGATCCCTCGACGCCCTCTGTGAGTTGATACGCGCGATCGAGAAGATCTCTCGAAGTCGGTCCTGCCTTTCCCTGGAGCTGAGCTCCTCTGTCGCTGATCCCCGGGTCACCGGCCGGCAAGCGCAGTTCCCGCCCCAACATCAAGAACGACGGGCTAAAGCCAGTCGAGTCCGCCACACTGAAATTGACTGTCGCGCTATCTCAGGCAGCAGCTCGTCCCACGAGCTTTGGTGGCCCTCGATGAATAGTCTTTACTCGCGAACTGCTTTCCATTGTCGCGCACGCAGATCTTCGGCACACCAAACCTGCTGAGGATCGCGAAATGCAGCCTGCAGAGTCCCCCTCCTCAAGGGTACAAGCTCCACTCATTTGGCGAACGCATCATGGAATACGAGCAGAATCGTGTTGCCATGCTTTGAGTAGGCAGAACGCCGTCTTCCGCACGCCTTGATTGCCGGCCGTGGGAGCGTCGCGGCACTCTCTCATTACTCGCTCTCGCTGCTCCGCGGAGACGCACAGCTTATCCGGGATGTAGTCCTCTTCGGCAAACTTTTTCGGCTCTCGAGTGATCCGCTCTCGAATCCTCGCGATCCATCTGCACATGTTTCACTGACTGTTAGCAGACCTCTAGAGGCTGAGAGGGCGTCGGCCACCACGTTCAACTTCCCGCGTCGATACTGGACGTCGAACTGGAATTGATGCAATTCCAGTGCCACAGAGCGATCCTTTCCGTGGGGCTTTCGATCGAATTCAGCCACTTTAGCGCTAGGTGATCTGTTACTACCTCGAACCTGTATCCCTCTAGGTAGCAACGCATCATCCTGATCGCCCACACGATGGCCAGGCACTCCTTCTCGGTGGCCGAATAGTTCACCTCTGCCCGTAATAACTTTCGACTCAGATACGCTATCACCCGCTCTTCTTTCTCTACCGTTTGTGTTAGCACGGCGCCCAGCCCATAATCGCTGCCGTCGGTCGGTAACATAAATTTGAAGGAGAAATCCGGGCGCGCCAAAACAGGCGCGGTCGTCAACTTGTCTTTGAGTCTATGGAGCGCCTCTTCCTGTTTCTTGTCCCACTTTCACATAAGGCTTTATTTCCGGCCCGAGGTGTTTCGGAAGCTGAAAGCAGCCAACCTCAAGGTTAATCGTAAGAAATGTCGAGCGCCCACTTAAACGATGCCCCAGCCGAATGCAAACCAAATGGCATCACCCGCCATTGGAACTAACCCCGCCCTGGCACCGTGAACGCCGTGCATTCTCTACTGTCCTCCACCATCGGGCTCTGTTAGTAACCACTCTTCAAATCTAGCGTAGAGATGACACGCGCATGACGCAACCTCTCAAAGATGTAATTGATTCAAGGGACTGGATAAGCGTTCAGGTGCCGATAGTCGATGTACATGCGCCATTCCCTGTCTTTTTCTCCACGAAGACTATTGGTGCACTGTGCGGACTCCTCGACAGCTCGATTACTCTAATTCGAAGCAGCTCCTCCACCTCGTCAATCACTTTCTGCATAGCAGGATTCTTGGGATAATACCTATGCAGAAGCCTGTCAGCTTTCATCTGTATGCTATGCTCGGCGACGTGAGACACTCCTCGTCCTCTAGGAATGGCTTTATTCTATACTCCAGATCCGCTGGCCACACCGCATCTCCGGAATTCGACCTCGCATGCGATCCTTCCTGGCTCATCCATCGCCCGACCTGTTACGGCCTATTTTCCTTTAGTCGTTTCCCCTCTCCTGTTCTCGCTCTCCGGCGGCGACATCGTGGGGCTTGACTTCCTCCTCTTCGGTCGTCATGCAGGCATCTCCCGTCCTTCCCTCGGGGCACCCTCTAACAACGTTTCCTTGGATGGCTACTCCATCTCTGGTGGCGTGGCATCAATCCTTATGTGCAGCTTAGCGCCTCCGCAGCGCACGGTCGTCCCTATGGCGCACATCAAATTCGTCCCTAAGATGACCTGGTCTAGCATGGTAGGCATGATGAGCAGTGTTATCTGCATGGCCCTGCCGGCAAGATCAACCTGCACCCTCATCAGGTTCCCCACCTCCAATGACGACCCGTCCCCCAGCCTGATCCGCTACTGCACATCCTCGACTTTCCCTTTGATCGCCTTCCTCCGCACGCAGTCTTCGCTCATGAAGCTACGACTGGCTCCCGTGTCAATCGTAGCGTCCATTTCGCGATCAGCGATCCTGACTCGTTCGACGATCCTGCCTTCTCTTGTTCGGTCGTGTCTCTGTTGGCTTGGCCCACTCACCGCTTGCTCGATCCGAGCTCGGCTGTTCGGGTGTTCTCGTACACCCAATATAACTCCTGAACAGCGCTGTAGTCAGCGTGACGCATCGGCAACCATCTCGCTGCCTTATCCACCAGTACCTCACTTACCACTCGAGGTTTTGGTTGAGCTCGATGCCATATGTGATAGCTCTCTCCTTCAGGATCTCCAAAAAACCCAACGGATCTGACTGACTATCATAGCACATGCCCCTCCTTCGGACCTGTTCGGCTATGCATCTATGTGGCCGGCCTTTGTGCTCCACGGAGGTCATCGGCACTCGCAGTCCCACACCAGAGTCCCTTGGACTCCCCACGCGATTTATTGACCCGGATTTCAGGCATTTCGCCACTCATCGGGGCCCTCGCCTCGAATGATGGTGACGGGATATGCCCGTATAACTGGGATTTCCTCAAGTCGGGTTCGGACTTCCGGCATGAATGATGCCCAAGTCCCGATGCAGCACTTCCAAGACTGGGCTAAAGCGATCTGGCATCTTGAGCTGCTAGCTCCGCCAGCCGGGCCCACACCTCTGCGAAGTGCCCACCGCCCTGGATGAAGCTATCCAAACGCCTGCGTAACTCTTCCACGCGGCCGTCCCTCTCCAGCCCGAACTCTCGGGCAACGGACATCAGCTTAATTTGATTTAATTTAATAATTATACCCTGAACCCATTGAAAATAGGAAAAAAGGGTATAATGGTTTTGTGAAAATGTATGTAACAGGCAGAAGAAGGCGTGGCAGACCCCATAAAGTATATATATTCTTGATCAGGGAGAGAAGCCGAGTCGATTTAGCCCTGTCCGTCTGTCTGTCTGTCCGTCTGTCTGTATGTTTGAACGCGTCGATCTCAGAAGATATAAGAGCTAGAGACTTCAAATTTTTTTGGAAGTTCGTGTATAGCACGATTCGATCGAGTTTGTTTCAAATATTCGATAACTATCATCGTTTTAATGTTATCGATTAAAAACCGATATCTTCATTTAGTTATAAAATTCTATTTAATTCATCTTTATAGTTAGAGTCTTCAAATTTTGCATTTAGTGCTATTCTGCAATTTCGGTTTTTGTTCAACAAAAACAATTAGATCGAGTTTGTTTCATAACAATTTTAATTATAATTTTGCAATAACTATTTTAATTTTAATGTTATAACACTTTATCTAATTCTTCTTTATAGTTAGAGTCTTCCAATTTTGCATTTAGTGTTATTTGAGCCACCTGCACTTTCGGTTTCTGTTAAATTTTGGATGCCACGCCCTCAAATTGCCCCTTCGCCTCAAATTGCTAAATCACGTATTTCACGTATTTGTGCTTCGGCACATACACACATACACACATATGAACGTCATGATCACGCCCCACAAATTTGATCAAAATCGTTCGACTAAAAAAAAAGTTATTAAACATTTAATATCTCAAATTATCGGCGTCTTGCAGCAGAAGCGAAGCTGATGAGTCATAATGCACACTTAGCAGATTGTGTGTTGGTGCGTGCGTCTGTGTGTGTTCTTGTGCGTGCATCTGTGTGTGTGTATGGTTTGCTTGCTAGATGCATATAAAAGTTACGGAGAATGTTAGCGGCTCTTAGGAATCGCAGTTCTTCGCTGGGTTCAGGGGATCTCTTTGTCGAGCAGTCTCGACTAGAGCACTCTTACTTTTTCATTTTATTTTTATACCCTGAACCCATTGAAAATGGGAAAATCAGGGTATAATGTTTTTGTTGGAGGGCGTATGTATGTAACAGGAGGCGTGGCAGACCCCATAAAGTATATATATTCTTGATCAGGATGACAAGCCGAGTTGATATAGCCATGTTCGTCTGTCCGTCTGTCTGTCCGTATGTATGAACGCGTCGTTCTCAGAACCTATAAGAGCTAGAGACTTGAAATTTTTTATGTAGGTCCGTGAATAGCACGAAAAGATCGAGTTTGTTAAAAAAAGTCGATAACTATTTTAATTTTATTGTTATCGATTAAAAACAATATCGAATGTTAGTTATAAAATTATATCTCCCACGTCTTTATAGCTAGAGGCCCCAAATTGTTTTGTAAGTTTTATAATTATTTTCTCTAATTTTGATTTTTGTTAAATTTTGGATACCGGCTCCAAATTTCCCCAAATATTTAAATTGAGGTTAGTTGCACTCAAAGCCAGTAAATTAATGGGTTAACATTTTTAAAAATTGGAAAAAATGTAATAAAATATGTTGAACATAAGCTGAAAATTTCATTCAAATCCATTAATTCGCGCAGAAGTTATTAAACAAAACGTTTAGCCAATCGGCCAAACACGTGACCAGCAACGCAAAGCAAATTGTTCTCCTATACATGTGCACACATACACACATACACATTGAGCTGCGTGCATCTAGCAACTTCTAAAACCCGCAAGTTTTAGTGTACATATTTCCAATAGATGGCTCTATGATTTGCGAATTATCAGCTGCTCAGTTGGTTCGAAACTTGGATGGCGCTATTCAATCGAACCATAGATGACGTTATTAGCTAAACAATTGAAATGAATTGAATTTAGTTTTCTGTGCGTTTATACGAAATGCTAATTATGCAGTATTTTAACACAGATAGCGCGGGGTTTAGGGTATCTCCTTGTCTGGACCGCCGACTAGAGTTTTCTTACTTGTATTTATTTTATTTGTATTATACCGTGAACCCATTGAAAATGGGAAATCAGGGTATAATGTTTTTGTTGAAATGTATGTAACAGGCAGAAGGAGGCGTGGCAGACCCAATAAAGTATATATATTCTTGATCAGGATGACAAGCCGAGTTGATATAGCCATGTCCGTCTGTCCGTCTGTACGTATGTATGAACGCGTCGTTCTCAGAACCTACAATAGCTAGAGACTTGAAATTTTTTATGTAGGCTCCTGTATATCACGAAAAGATCGAGTTTGTTTCAGAAATTCGATAACTGTTATCGTTTTATTGTTATCGATTAAAATCGAAAATCTAAATTAAGCTATAAAATTCTATATAATTCATCTTTCTAGCTAGAGTCTCCAAATTTTGCATTTAGTGTTATGTGAGCCTTACGCTTTTTCGTTTTTTTTTTTAATTTTGGATGCCACGCCCCCTTCGCCTCAAATTTGTAAATCCCGTATTTCGAATACTAGAGACTTGTGCATTGGCACATACACACATATGGATGACATGATCACGTCCAACAAATTTGATCAAAATCGTTACTCTAGAAAAAAAATTATTAAACATTTAATTTCCCATAGTATTGCCATACAAAAACAAACCCAAGAACGGCTGACGCACCGACTGGCGTGTGTGTGTGCTTGCGCCTGTGTACGTGTGTGTGTATGTTGTGTTTGTAATGAACGTACACAGGCACATGTATATAAAATTTTTTTTTAATTTTTATTTATTTTATTTTATTGCAAATTTATTTATTTTATTTTGTCTTTATACCCTGAAGCCATTGAAAGTGGGAAAGCAGGGTATAATGATTTTGTTGGAAAGCGTATGTATGTAATAGGCAGAAGTAGGCGTGGCAGACCCCATAAAGTATATATATTCTTGATCAGGGAGAGAAGCCGAGTCGATTTAGCCCTGTCCGTCTGTCTGTTTGTCTGTCCGTCCGTCCGTCTGTCCGTCTGTCCGTATGTATGAACGCGTCGATCTCAGAACTTACAATAGCTAGAGACTTCAATTTTTTTTTTGTAGGTCCCTGTATAGGGCGCGCATATCGAGTTTGTTTCAGAAATTCGATAACTGTTATCGTTTTATTGTTGTCGATTAAAAACGAAAATCTAAATTAAGCTATAAAATTCTATCTAATTCTTCCTTTTAGCTAGAGTCTTTAAATTTTGCATTTAGTGTTATTTGGGTCTTACGCAATTTCGTTTTTTGTTAAATTGGGTGCCACGCCCCCTTCGCCTCAAATTTGTAACTCCCGTATATCAAATACTAGAGACTTGTGCTTTGGCACATACATACATATGGATGACATGATCACTCCCAACAAGTTTGATCAAAATCGTTACTCTAGAAAAAAAGTTATTAAACATTTAATTTCCCATAGCCATGCAAAGCAGCCAAAGAACAGCTGACGCACCGACTTGCGCTTGTGTGTGTATGTGTTGCTTGTAATGAACATATATATACTTATGTATATTAAAGAAACGGAGATTGATTGGAATTGCGGTTCTTCGCAGGGTTCAGGGTATACCCTAGTCGAGCGGTCTTGACTAGAGTTTTCTTACTTGTCTTATGGTTTTTTAAATATATTTAATTTATTTTATATGAATTTATTTTATTTTATTTCAAAGTTATCTAATTTATTTTATATGAATTTATTTTCACTTAATTTATCGTGGCCCTCGGCCCACTGTTCCTTGCATTCACTGCACAAATCTCAAGCCACTTCACCGAAATTTCCTCACTTGTTCTGCGGCCTTCGACCTCCTATCAGCATCCCACTTTTGCGACACACACAGCGACCGGCCCACGGCATCGACAGTGCCCCTTGCGTCCCTGACGCCCACGATCATAATTGGCACGCCAATTAGGTTAGGGTGCATGCAAAAGTGTTATAATTTTCGAGTCGCTATATGTATGCACATATGTACGTATTTATTTGGGCACACGTACGGGGCTTTGCGTTATCACTTATAGTTCGAATAAAATATGAAGATGAAAACGCACCGTTTGTTCTGTTTACTCTTTCTTTATTACGTCATAAATCTTTCGCGCCATCCCTTTCTTCCCTTTTTCTTTTCTCTTCCTTCTTGTGTCCTTCCTAGCTCCTTTCTTTCTTTGTGTCCGTTTCTTGGCTTTACTGGCTTTCCACTTGTCACTCTCTTCTCACTCGACTATCTGCTCGCGACACTCAAATTTCCAAAACCTACAACTACGATCCCTTCATGGATTTTCCCTAACGCTAAACTAAACTATCTATTATATACACTTAAGAACTATACCAAATTTACGGAGTAAATGCTTATGACTAACTTACTACTAAATGTGGGGTGGCCGATTCATCGCCGCCTCACAAACTAGGCTACAATCGCGTCTCCCATTACTGATACGCTGGAAAAAAGACCAAAATTTGTATGGGGTGAATCAACACAAAAGGCGTTTGAAGAACTCAAGGCGAAGCTTAGCTCAGCCCCCATTTTACAAAGCCCAAATTTTAGCCGTCCGTTTTCGATACACAGCGATGCCAAACCACGGACGACAATGAGGAAGTTCCGGTGGCTTTTATGTCTCGCAAAGTCAATAATTGTCAAAAAAAATTATTATGTGACTGAGAAAGTATGTTTAGCTGCTATTCTAGCCATATACAAATTTTGAGCATACGTCGAAGGTAATTAATTCTCTGTAGTCACCGATCATGCTTCATTAAAGTGGCTCATGTCTCAAGGAGACTTGAGTTCCCGTTTGGCCAGATAGGCTTTGAAGCTCCAAGGATACGAATTTAAGATAATCCATAGGAAAGGCAGTCAGAACATCGTTCCTGATGCTTTATCGCGCGTGTATACCGAAGATGTGTCCGCAATCACCGCAGATTGCTTAGTGGATCTGAAAGTCAAAATCAAAAGCAAAAACCTAGTATACCTGATGTGAAAGTGGACGAGTTCATATGTCGGAGGGCCGATAATGCAGCGGGTGAGAAAATAGCCGATGATCTTTGCTGGAAAGTTTGGGTTCCTCAGCCTTTAATTTCAAAAGTGCTTAAAAAGGAACATGAGCCCTCATTAGCTTCTCACCCCGGCATAAACAAAATGTTAGACAAGCTATGTCGCTAAACATAGAGATATTGGCCAATAATGACAGTAAATGTGAAAAAGTATGTGAACAAATGCGAGAAGTGCAAATGTAATAAACACCCCAATCGAGTATTGCGTCTTCCTTTAGGGAAAACAGACATACCGCCACGATTTTTTCAGAAGCTCTATATAGATTTTCTACGCCCACATCCGCGAAGTTGTGCCGGCAATATAAGAGTATTTGTAGTAATAGACCACATGATAACGGTGTACAATTCTGGGAAAAACTATAATCTGCGTTGTAGTGATTTGGTTTGTGCTGTAGGCCAGGAAGTGTATAGGCGTAATTTCCAACAAAGCAACTTCGCGAGAGGTTTTAATGCAAAGCTAGCCCCCTATTTTGTTAAGGCTCGAGTCAAGAAAAAATTCGCCAATAGCTATTATGAGTTGGAAGATTTGCAGGGTCGTTTAGCTGGAAAATATATCGTGCGAAGGACATGAAGCAACAGTTGCCGAGTCCACCGCAGATCACCCCATTTATGTGATCTTGGTTTTTGTAGTGCGCTAGTTCGATAGCTAAGCGAAGGATAAAGTAATTTTTTTTTCACGCTGTTGGAAAATATATGTTCATGTATGCTGACTGTTGGTGCAAAAGGGTCAGTATCCCTTAACAGGGGCAGATGTCAATTTCCCGGCCATGAAGGTACGCGCAAGTTAGAAATGAAGGGAGACTACCCCAGTTTAAAATTCAAAGAATAGTGGGCTAGCTATACAGGATGGCACTGTAGAAAAAAGGCACTTCACATCATCCGCATCAGCGTATCACCGATACCAGTTGCCGGCATCTGCAGCCGCCGAATCACGATTTTACACACTTGTATGCCAGTCGAATTGATGGGCTCTCTTCGTTTTCTTAATTTTTATTCACATTCTTAGTTTTTTTTTTTAAATGGGAAATCAGGTGAAATTGTTTTTGTTGAAATGTATGTAACAGGCAGAAGGAAGTGTGGCAGACCCCATAATATATATAAATTCTTGATCAGGGAGACAAGTCGAGTTAATTTAGCCCTGTCCGTTTGTCCGTCCATCTGTCTGTGTGAACGCGTTGATCTCAGAACCCATAAAAGCTAGAGACTTCAACTTTTTTATGTAGGTTCCTGTACATCACGAAAAGATCGAGTTTGTTAAAAAAAAATCGATAGCTATCTTAATTTTAATGTTATCGATTAGAAACGAAACCGATACTCAGTTATATAATTATATATAATTGCTTTTAGTGTTATGAGAGCCTTATATTTCGGTTTTTGTTAAATTTTGGATGCCACGTGCCTTAGCCTCAAAATGGCAAAACACGCATTTCACGACTAGAGACTTGTGCTTTGGCACATACATACATTTCAATGATATGATCACGTACTGCAAGTTTGATTAAAAACGTTCGTCTGCAAAATAGTTATTAAACATTCAATTTCATATAACATTTTCATATATATGTGTGAGCGTGCGCCTGTTCATGTGTTTATATTGTTACGAACTTTCGGTTTGACCTGAGTTTAAGCCGGGCCGCACTCAGCCGACTGTGTGTTCGTGCCAACAAATTTATATGTTGGGCGCCTGCCGACAAATAATAAGTCCTGCTTTTTAGATTTGAGTATATAAAATGGTTTATTCACGTAGATATATAATTATTGTAGTACAGCAAAGTGATCTTAGGCTATAGCTGAACTCGGCTAAGCCCGCAGGATTCGTAGGTGCCGTGAGGAGCACTTCGGCTAACGAGCGGTCAGCCTCTGAGCCGTCTTGAGGTTGCAGAACACTCCAGAGTACGCCAGAATACGCGCTGTATTCTCTAGCGGATCGCTGAGAGTATCACAGGCACTGCAACTGCTGGATTTGCTCGCTGGCACTCTAGATCGCGCCTCAAAGACGTACGCCCTTACGCACGACTACTCTCACGTACCTTTTACTCCTGGTTGTAGGGCACACCACTCCTTGTAACGCATTTCACTCCCGTTGACACTCGGCACTTTCACTTTTAATTGGAATCGACTGACCCAGTGCCGAACCGTGGGCGCCTTTTTATAGCAGCGCCGCAGGCCGTTCTGCTCTTTTTTACACATTTCTCAGTGTTGCCACCTGGCACGCGATGTCGATCCACCCAGTGGCAACGTCGTACTCGCTGCTGATCGACACTCTGCTGGCAACACTGTCACAAACAAAAAGGTAAGCAAAACAAAGTGTTTTATTAACATATTTACCAAATTTTTATAAAACTTCCTCGGTGTTTCAGTCGACTTCACTCCTTGATGCCCCTTTGGCCATGCTCCGTCCGCCGCTGCAGTAGATGAGCCTCTTTTCCTTTTCCACGCGCCGCCAGCCACCCGCCTGTGTTGTGGCTGTGTATCGGCTGCAGTGGCGGCGCCTCACATTTCGCTATGTAGCGTCTGGGCGAGATTTGCCTACTTATGACCCTGGCGCCTGGCTCCTCTCACCCTCGGGAACCCACTAATGGGTATTCCGGGCTCCGCGGGAAATTTCGGTGCACCAGACAACGTTCGTCAGCTGGCTCTGGGGTGTCGCCACGCTGGCATCGGGTAGACGGTATGGTATACTCCTCATTCACGCACAGCTCCAACAGATTCGCTGGCCAGTGAGCGAGGATCGGCCTCATCCCTTCTGCCAATGCCCTAGCCCTACTACCCAGACCCTCAAGCCACGTAGCAGAAGTCTGGCGCTGAAATCTCCCGCAAGCCCATACCCTTGAGTCTGCCAACACTCCAAACGTGCTTCTATCTCTCACGTCGATGTCATCTTCCACGTCACTATCACCTTCCACGTCGCTGTCGCTATGGACTGCCGCCAACACGCCCTTTTATAGCCTCTACCGCCGCTCTGCTGGCCGTGCGGACGGCAGCACTTAACAGATCCTGTGCCATCTACTGCTTCATTTCTAGCGCGAGGTGCACTCTTCTAACCACCCATCCTTAGCGCTGACTTCCAGGTCCCTATCTTCGTCGCCTAATTCGCGCATTTGCCCTTGACGGTCGCATATGGTTGTTGTTTTGCATGTTTGGGCTATGTTTGCCAATTCCAGCTGTTTTGTTGTTGCCCGTTTTGCATGTGTGGGCTATGCTCGTGCGATGCGCACTTGTTGTTGTTGTTGTAGCCGCTCTCTCTCACCACAGCTGCAGGCGTTCGCTTGCTCTCGCGACACCAGCTTCGGCTCGCCTCGGGCGTAGCGATCGCCGCTCAACTGCCCGAGTTGGCCTCGAGTTGGCCTCTGTGCCCGGCCGCATTGTTGTTTTTACTCTCTCTCTCTCCCTACTGTTCCAATGCTCTCGCCGTGGCTTGAGCGTGCATGTGCATTTGCAAGTGAGTGGGCGTACGCAAATCTAAGTGTGTGGTGGTGTCCGTTTCGCATTGCTTTTTCGCTCGCCTTCATGAGCCGCGCTGTGCAGCCGAGATTGTTGTTGTTTGTGACGGCGCTCTTTCGCATCACAGTTACAGCTGACACTGTTGTTGTTTGTTTGGAGCGGGCTCCCTACAGTTACAGTTGATACTGTTGTTGTTTACCCTAAAGAGGGCTCGCCACAGTTACAGTTGATACTGTTGTTGTTTGCAGGAATACTATTCCAGCTGCGATTGTTGTTGTTTTCGGCGTCATTTCGTGTGCGCGCTGATATTCTTAATGCTCTTGCGCTGTTGCCGATTTTATGAGTTTTTGTTTTGTAATAAATATCCCATAATTTAACAAAAATTTTATAATAAAATCGGGTGGTAACAACAACAACAATACACATAGCTATGTGTATTCACCACTTTTTTTTTTTTTTTTTAAATAGTGGGCTCACACTCACCCGCGTCTGCCTGATTAGGCTTCAGATCGGACATATGAACTGTCCGGCTGTGCTTATCCGTCTCCGCCTTGATTCGACATATGACCGGCGAGATGAAGCTGACCACTGTATATGGTCCTCCGTATCGTGGAGCCAGTTTTGCCGCAAATCCTTCAGCGGCATTAGACAGGTGGCGCTCTTTCGCCCACACCCTGTCCCCTATGGCTGGTTTCCACTGTCGCCGCTTCAGATTGTAATGCCGCGCCTGATCCTGAGCCGCCTTTTCCAGATTTCGCCTTACAATCTGGTACACTTCGGCCAATTTGGTGGCTTTCTCAGTGAGTGCTTGTGTTGCCTGGCCTGTTTCCACAGTCCGTGCGTCGAACAAAGCCTTAGGCAACCTTGGCTCACGCCCTTCAGTGAGGAAGGTTGCGGAATACCCTGTAGAGGCGGAGACGCTGCTGTTGACGGCCAGTGTCAACTCTGGTAGAGCCTCGTCCCAACAACCTTGATCGCTGTCCGCAAATTGAGCGATCATCGTCTGGACAGTGCGATTGGCCCTCTCAGTGGGATTCTCTTGAGGCATGTATGGCGCCGTCAACTGATGATGCACTGCCAGCTCATCTAAAAATCCCTTGAAGGCACGGCTTGTGAATTGAGTGCCATTATCCGTGATGAGCTCTTGGAGATGAACTCTGTGAAGAACTTGGAGAACCTGTCGATGAACACCATCAGCATGGTGTTCCGTGCTTTGACCTGGGTAGCGGTCCGACAAAGTCGGCGCACACCGTCACCCATGGCTCCTCAGGGATCTGGGTCAGCATCTGCCGCCTGGAGTTGACTGGCCTTGTAGCGCTGACATAACTCGCAGCGCTGCACGTATCCTAGCACGTCTCGATTCATACCGGGCCAGTAGTATCTTGCTGCCACTCGAGCAATCGTTTTCCGGCTTCCCAGGTGACCGGCGGTGGCCGCATCGTGGTTGTCTTCCAGAACCTGCTTGCGCTGCTCGCTCGGCACGCATAGCTTCCATGCAGCCACATCTTCATGGCCACCTTGATGAGGAATGTGCCTGTATACATTCCCCGCCTCTTCCCGGTAGTCTGGCAGCTTTTGTGCGTTTTGGTGAAGGTCTCGGCGAAGCTTAGCCATCCACCGACATCCCGTCCCAGCTGATTGGCTTTTGCTTGCGACCAAGCGGCACACTTCTTCCTCCAGAGGCTGTCACGATACAGCATCGGCTACTACATTTTGCTTGCCCTTCCTGTACCGGATCTCGAAGTCAAATTGTTGTAGCTCTAATGCCCATCTGGCGATTCTGCCTGAAGGACTCTCAATGGAGTTGAGCCACTTCAGCGCCATGTGATCGGTCACCACCACGAAATGATAGCCCTCCAAGTAAGGCCTCAACTTCCGGATGCCCTAGACGGTCGCTAGACATTCCTTCTCCGTTGCAGAATAGTTCCGCTCCGCGCTATTCAGTGTCCGACTGGCATAGGAGATCACCCTCTCTCCATCCTCTGAAGTTTGCGTCAGAATTGCGCCGAGCCCATAGTTGCTCGCATCCGATTGTAAGCAGAACGGCTGCGAATAATCCGGGCATGCCAAGACTGGTGATTCCGTCAGCTTGGCCTTTACTGTATCAAGAGCCCTCTGACGCTCCTCGGTCCACTCCCACTTGACTCCTTTCCTCAAGAGCGCATTGAGTGGGTGTACTATGGTCGCAAAATCAGGCACAAAGCGGCGATACCAGGATGCCACGCCCACATATTGTCGCAACTCCTTCACGTTTGCGGGAGGCTTAAGTTCCACAATCGCGGCAACCTTTTCTGGGTCCGTACGGATGCCATGTTCCGTCACCTTGTGGCCCAGATACTTCAGCTCCTTTTTGAAGAAATCGCACTTGTCGATGTTGATCTTCAAATTGGCAGCTCTCAGCCGCCGGAACACCTCTCGCAGGTTGTTCATATGCTCCTGGTGTGTCCTCCCGATGACGATGATGCCATCGAGATACGCAAAAGCATGCGGCATCATCTCTGGGCCAATGACTTGATTCAGAGCCCTCTGGAACGTCGCTGGTGCTGAATGAAGGCCGAACGGCATCACCTTCCACTGGAACAGCCCCTTTCCTGGAACTGTAAATGCCGTTAGTGGTCGGCTAGCCTCCTCCATGGGTATCTGACAATACCCATCCTTCAAGTCCAGGCTCGTTATATAGCGAGCCTCTCGAAGCTGGTCCAGAATATGATGCACTCGAGGCAGCGGATATGCATCCGCCACTTGCCGTTCTTCTTCCGCACCGTCACTTTGGGAGCGCTGTGTGGGCTCATCGAGGGCTCTATGCATCCTTTAGCCAGGAGCTCATTCATCTGGCTGTAGATTTCCGTCTGCATCTTCGGATTCTTCGGAAAATACCGCTGATTTATCGGCCGATTGTCGTGCATCGTGATCCGGTGCTCGGTGATGTCAGTGGTGCCCTTAATCTGCTGTAATTTGGCCAATTCCTGCCTCAGGAACGCGTCCACCTCCACATCCTCATGAAGTGGGTGTGTCGATCCTGGATTCGCCTCCATTTGGGTTCTGGTCTCCACCTCCACACTGGCGACTGCCACCGACAACTTTGCCTCCCCTGGCTCGCCGGGCAGCGCATCTCTGGGCCCGATCCTCAGTCTCAAGCCGCTGCATTCCTGTGTGCAGCCCATACTGGCCAAGTAATCCCAGCCCAGTACCAGATCATCGATCACGTCTGGCAAAATGAGCAGTGGCATGAGGACCTGCTGTGCCCCCAGCCTGATCTCCAACTCCAATGCTGCCTCCACTTGACAACAACTGCCGTCCGCCAACCGGATGCCCCTCCGTGTGGGGCGCAGCACACCAAATCCTCGGAGCCTGCCTGCCAGTTTCTCACTCACGAAACTGCTGGTGGCTCCCGTGTCGATCGTAGCCTTATACTGCCCTCCTCCGATGGTTACGATCGCTGATACTTGGGTGCCTTCATCCACGAGTTGGCCTATCAGTGCCTGGGGCCGCCGCGAGGCTGCTCCCGCTCGCCCCTGGATGCCGGGTGCCTCAGCCCGTTTCCCGACTGGCAACAGGCAATCGTCATTACACACATGCGCCACATTGCCAGCAAAATTTCAACGCTTTGTTCCGGCATTCAACGGCGAAGTGGCCCTCTTGGCCACACATACGGCACGCCCTGGCAGGATTCGGGATGTGCGTCCTTGGTTCTGCCACACCAGTTCTTGGTGCCGGCCGTGGACACGCTTCTTCGGCGGCCATAGTGGAAGCTGCTCACGAATGCCTCCCACGACGTCCAGTGTCAATTATTGGCCACGTACTATTTCAGAGCCATGCCTCTGAGCAGCTCCGGCATCGCCCTCGGGATCAGATCCAGATTCAGGCCATATGTGTCGGCCGACCACTCCACCTGCTCAAGAAATTCCAGAGGCTTCGATGTGCCGTCGAATTGGAGCCCTGCCAAACTCGGCTCTCGCGTCCTTATTTCGGGCTGTGGAGTGGATGTGGCCCTCCAGGGTCCTTGCCGGGTCTCATTAAGGCGGGCGGCGGCAGCACTAGTGGATATCAGTGACACTCGCGGGTCTTGTGTCCTCTCCTCTTGATCCTGCAGATCCTCTTCCTCGACGGCGGTCAACATTTCCTCTCTTCGTGGCGACCGTCGCCCATGGAGGCATGCGATGTCGGCGATCCTCAGAGAAAAAGGAATCCTTCCTTCATGCTCGTCGACCCACTCGCCGAATTGCCCCCGCATTGTGTCCAGAGTGCCTGACAAGCTCACTCCGAACTCCAGGCCGTAGCGTATCACCTCCTCTTTCTTAAGGTTATTTACCCACGCTCGCATCATATTTATATTTCTCTAAAAGCACTTAATCGACTCTATTTATCGCTGGGCCCCACGTTGGACGCCAGTTGTAACGAACCTTCGGTTTGCCCCGAGTTTAAGCCGGGCCGCACTCAGCCGACTGTGTGTTCGTGCCAACAAATTTATATGTTGGGCGCCTGCCGATAAATAATAAGTCCTGCTTTTTAGATGTGAGTATATAAAATGGTTTATTCACGTAGATATATAATTATTGTAGTACAGCAAAGTGATCTTAGGCTATAGCTGAACTCGGCTAAGCCCGCAGGATTCGTAGTTGCCGTGAGGAGCACTTCGGCTAACGACCGATTAGCCTCTGAGCCGTCTAGAGGTTGCAGAGCACTCTAGAGTACGCCAGGATACGCGCTGTGTTCTCCAGCGGTTCGCTTGGATCACCACACGCACTCCTACAACTGGATTTACTCACTAGCACTCTAGACCGCGTCTCAGAAACCTTACGTTCTTCCGCATGGCTGCCCTCACTAACCTCACACTCCTGTTCAGGTTACGCTGCACCAGCTGCCGGCCGTACCTCTCTCCTCAAGGATACGGTTTGGTATGCGTCCAGGATATTCCTCTGAATATCCTTGTAGAAGTCCCACGATGTCCTTTGTGTCCTTGATGTCCCTCATTGTCCTTCGTTGCACTTTACACTTTCACTCCCGTAGACACTCGACACTTTCACTTTTTATTGGAATCGACTGACCCAGTGCCGAGCCGTGGGCGCCTTTTTATAGCAGCGCCGCAGGCCCTGCTTCGGCTCTGGAGCGGGGCCTGCCTCGGCTCTCTGTAGCGGGGCCTGTCTCCTCTTCGGGTCTGCCTTAACGGCAACATCGCCTGATTTTGTGCGACGCCAAATACGCGTGATCGCGTGGCAGCCTCTCAATGGCCGAAGCACCGTTATACGCCTGCGAGTGAAAGTAATAGCTACTTTCTCGCGGCTACGAACGGCACTTCGTCTAGCGGTGCACGATCAACGCAGAGAGTGCGACGCGAGTAAATCGCTGAATCGGAAAGAGCGAGCGAGACGTCCCATCGGTCGCCTTTGAACCTTTCCAGTCGCGAGGGTCGCTCTTACAAATGCCCATATAATTTAGCCCTGTCCGTCCGTCCGTCCGTCTGTCCGTCTGTCCGTATGTATGAACGCGTCGTTCTCAGAACCTATAAGAGCTATAGATTTGAAATTTTTATGTAGGTTCCTGTATATCACGAAAAGATCGAGTTAGTTTCAGAAATTCGATAACTGTCTTAATTTTAATTCTATCGATTAAAAACGAAATCGATGCTCAGCTGTTTATATCTAGACTTCAAATTTTGCATTTAGTGTTATGTGAGCCTTATACAATTTCGGTTTTTGTTAAATTTTGGGTGCCACGCCCCTTCGCCTCAACTTTGTAACTCCCGTATATCAAATACTAGAGACTTATGCTTTGGCACATACATACATATGATCACGCCCATCAACTTTGATCAAAATCGTTGCTCTAGAAAAAAAGTTATTAGGCATTTGCAATGTACGTACATATGCATGTGTACATAAAGGAAACAAATAATGCTTGGAATAGCGCTTCTTCGCAGGGTTCAGGGTATGCCCTAGTCGACCGGTCTCGACTAGAGTTTTCTTACCTGTTTTTTTTTTTAATTTTTATAGATTTTTAAGTTTTATTTATATGACTTAAATATTTTTTTTTATTTTCCCCATAACCCGACCATTACATTTTCTACTTAAATTCCTTTTTTTCTTCACCTTTATCAACCATGGAAAAAAAAAACAAGCAAGAACGTTGCAGTCGGACGCAACCGACAGCGAAATACTATTTCACGCCCCAGCAGCCCACAGCGGCATCTATCACATTATATTATTTAAAATTTAACCTTAAATCCTTACTGTCGCCGCTTAAATTAGCTGCAGATTAAAACTTTTCATTGGAGGCGGCCAGACAGTTTCAATTTGGATGGAAGCTTAGTACCCTTACCTTAGCAAAAACACGCACCTAATTCGAGAGAGATGGCATCTCTCAAAATGAGAGTGGTGGCAACTCTCAAAATGAGAGAGGTGGCAGCTCAGAAAATGTGATATAAGTTCGTTAGTTATTTTGTATTAATAAAATATTCTTTTCAAACATATACATCTCCTAGTCGGGACGTCCGACTAAATTTTTCTTGCTTCTTTTTTTTTTAACAGTTGCTATAATATTCAAGAACACATATATATAGATAAGTATGTCTTTATATTCAAAATACTTTAGCTCACTGCACATCCCCCGATGAAAGCGCTTCCATTGGTGAAGTCTGCAAGCTATTATAAATTAAGTACTTTGTGTTTTTATACTATTTCACGTAGTGATATAGTATATTGGTTTTGTGCAATGTCCGTCATGCTGTCCGTCCGTCTGTCCGTCTGTCCGTATGAACGCAGACCATATCGACGCTATTGAAGCTAGAGACTTGAAATTTGAAATATATACTCGTGTATACCCTCGTTTGATAAACTGTCAAGATTTTCCCGATACGACCACTAGGGGCGTGGCAAATCGGAAAATGCATTCTCCTGTATCTCAGAAACACTACTTCTAGAAGGGCTAGAAAGTTGAGATTTTAACTGAACACTCATGTCGACATCCCAAAATCAAAAAGCTATGGCGGATATATCTACGCCCATTTGGGGGCGTGACAAATCGGGTCAAACTGTATCTTCTACAGTTTTAAAGCTAGAACGCCCAAATTTGGCACGTGAGTTACTGTTACGATCCTACAAAGATCGTCCAAAAAATTTCATGGCCACGCCTACTAGGGACTTGGCAAATCGGATCTGAATATATAGTGATTTTACTAGTTTCGTTATATTTTGAGCACTATTGATGCTAGAGACTTGAGACTTGGTATATATATTTGGGTTAACATCCCACAACCGATAAGCTATGGCGGATATATCTACGCCTTCAGGGGGCGTGACAACAAATATCAGCTTATATCTCCCACAGTTTTAGTGCTAGAAGCTTCAAAATTGGATGCTAGGTTACTAAGGGCCTCCTCTATCGATTCCCCAAAAATTATTGTTACGCCCCAAAAGGGGCGTGACATACAGAAAAATACCCTGTAATTTTCGCATTTTTCGAATGTAAGCATCCAAACTTTGCAGTTATATTCTTAAACGCCCACTCTATGCACATGCCAAAAATTATTTGTCTACGGCCACTGGGGGCGGGGCAATTCAAAACTGAAAAATATGTAGCTTCTGAGCCAATAACGCGCCACATAATGACTTTGTGACCTTTGACCTTGTCTTTTGATTTGCCAAATTATATATATGTGTTAGAAAAGAATATTTTATTAATACAAAATAACTAAATAAAGAAAATGTAACAAAAATATCAACATGACCGCACCGGGGTTTGATGCCACACTCGCCAACGAACTTATGTATATCACATTTTCTGAGTTGCCACCTCTCTCATTTTGGGAGTTGCCACCTCTCTTATTTGGAGAGATGCCACATCTCTCGATTTAGGTGCGTGTTCTTGCTGAGGTAAGGCAATCGAGATAAATCGAGAGAGGTGGCATCTCCAAGCTTCGATTCTAATTGAAACTGTCTGGCTACCTCCAATGAAAAGTTTTAATCTGCAGCAATTTAAGCGGCGACAGTGGGGATTTAAGGTTAAATTTAAAAAAATGTAATGTGATAGATGCCCCTGTGTGCTGTTGGGGCGTGAAATAGTATTTCGCTGTCGGTTGCGTCCGACAGCAACGTTCTTACTTGTTTTTTCTTCATTTAGTTATTTTGTATTTTAAAATGTTCTTTTCAAACACATATATATAATTTGGCAAATCAAAAGACAAGGTCAAAGGTCACAAAGTCATTATGTGGCGCGTTATTGGCTCAGAAGCTGCAGATGTTTCAGTTTTGATTTGCCACGCCCCCCAGTGGCAGTAGACAAATTTTTGGCATGTGCATAGAGTGGGCGTTTAAGAATATAACTGCAAAGTTTGGATGCTTACATTCGAAAAATGCGAAAATTACAGGTTATTTTTCTGTATGTCACGCCCCTTTTGGGGCGTAACAATAATTTTTGGAGAATCGATATAGGAGGCCCCCCGTAACTTAGCACCCAATTTTGAAGCTTCTAGCACTAAAACTGTGGGAGATATAAGCTGATATTAGTTGTCACGCCCCCTGAGGACGGAGATATATCCGCCATACCTTTTCGATTGTGGGATGTTAGCCCGAGTATATATATATCAAATCTCAAGTCTCTAGCATCAATAGTGCTCACAATATATCGAATCTAGTAAAATCACTATTTATTCAGATCCGATTTGCCACGCCCTTAGTAGGCGTGGTCATACAAATTTTTGGGCGATCTTTATAGAATCGTAACAGTAACCCACGTGCCAAATTTGGCACGCGTTACTAGCGTTACTAGCGTTCTAGCTTTAAAACTGTGGAAGATACAGTTTGACCCGATTTGTCACGCCCCCAAATGGGCGTAGATATATCCGCCATATCTTTTTGATTTTGGGATGTCGACATGAGTGTTCAGTTAAAATCTCATCTCTCTAGCCCTTCTAGAAGTAGTGTTTCTGAGATACAGGAAAGACATTTTCCGATTTGCCACGCCCCTAGTGGGCGTATCGGGAAAATCTTGACATTTTATCAGACGAGGGTATACACAAATTTCAAGTCTCTAGCTTCAATAGCGTGGAAATGGTTTGCGTTCATACGGACACACGGACAGACGGACGGACGGACAGACGGGCAGACGGACGGACAGCGTGACGGACATTGCCCAAAACCAATATACTATATCACTACGTGAAATAGTATAAAAACACAAAGTACTTAATTTATAATAGCTTGCAGACTTCACCAATGGAAGCGCTTTCATCGGGGGATGTGCAGTGAGCTAAAGTATTTTGAATATAAAGACATACTTATCTATATATATGTGTTCTTGAATATTATAGCAACTGTTAAAAAAAAAAAAGAAGCAAGAAAAATTTAGTCGGACGTCCCGACTAGGAGATATATATGTTTGAAAAGAATATTTTATTAATACAAAATAACTAACGAACTTATATCACATTTTCTGAGCTGCCACCTCTCTCATTTTGAGAGTTGCCACCACTCTCATTTTGAGAGATGCCATCTCTCTCGAATTAGGTGCGTGTTTTTGCTAAGGTAAGGGTACTAAGCTTCCATCCAAATTGAAACTGTCTGGCCGCCTCCAATGAAAAGTTTTAATCTGCAGCTAATTTAAGCGGCGACAGTAAGGATTTAAGGTTAAATTTTAAATAATATAATGTGATAGATGCCGCTGTGGGCTGCTGGGGCGTGAAATAGTATTTCGCTGTCGGTTGCGTCCGACTGCAACGTTCTTGCTTGTTTTTTTTTCCATGGTTGATAAAGGTGAAGAAAAAAAAGGAATTTAAGTAGAAAATGTAATGGTCGGGTTATGGGGAAAATAAAAAAAAATATTTAAGTCATATAAATAAAACTTAAAAATCTATAAAAATTAAAAACGGACGGACGGACAGGGCTAAATTATATGGGCATTTGTAAGAGCGACCCTCGCGACTGGAAAGGTTCAAAGGCGACCGATGGGACGTCTCGCTCGCTCTTTCCGATTCAGCGATTTACTCGCGTCGCACTCTCTGCGTTGATCGTGCACCGCTAGACGAAGTGCCGTTCGTAGCCGCGAGAAAGTAGCTATTACTTTCACTCGCAGGCGTATAACGGTGCTTCGGCCATTGAGAGGCTGCCACGCGATCACGCGTATTTGGCGTCGCACAAAATCAGGCGATGTTGCCGTTAAGGCAGACCCGAAGAGGAGACAGGCCCCGCTACAGAGAGCCGAGGCAGGCCCCGCTCCAGAGCCGAAGCAGGGCCTGCGGCGCTGCTATAAAAAGGCGCCCACGGCTCGGCACTGGGTCAGTCGATTCCAATAAAAAGTGAAAGTGTCGAGTGTCTACGGGAGTGAAAGTGTAAAGTGCAACGAAGGACAATGAGGGACATCAAGGACACAAAGGACATCGTGGGACTTCTACAAGGATATTCAGAGGAATATCCTGGACGCATACCAAACCGTATCCTTGAGGAGAGAGGTACGGCCGGCAGCTGGTGCTGGAGCAGCGTAACCTGAACAGGAGTGTGAGGTTAGTGAGGGCAGCCATGCGGAAGAACGTAAGGTTTCTGAGACGCGGTCTAGAGTGCTAGTGAGTAAATCCAGTTGTAGGAGTGCGTGTGGTGATCCAAGCGAACCGCTGGAGAACACAGCGCGTATCCTGGCGTACTCTAGAGTGCTCTGCAACCTCTAGACGGCTCAGAGGCTAATCGGTCGTTAGCCGAAGTGCTCCTCACGGCAACTACGAATCCTGCGGGCTTAGCCGAGTTCAGCTATAGCCTAAGATCACTTTGCTGTACTACAATAATTATATATCTACGTGAATAAACCATTTTATATACTCACATCTAAAAAGCAGGACTTATTATTTATCGGCAGGCGCCCAACATATAAATTTGTTGGCACGAACACACAGTCGGCTGAGTGCGGCCCGGCTTAAACTCGGGGCAAACCGAAGGTTCGTTACAACTGGCGTCCAACGTGGGGCCCAGCGATAAATAGAGTCGATTAAGTGCTTTTAGAGAAATATAAATATGATGCGAGCGTGGGTAAATAACCTTAAGAAAGAGGAGGTGATACGCTACGGCCTGGAGTTCGGAGTGAGCTTGTCAGGCACTCTGGACACAATGCGGGGGCAATTCGGCGAGTGGGTCGACGAGCATGAAGGAAGGATTCCTTTTTCTCTGAGGATCGCCGACATCGCATGCCTCCATGGGCGACGGTCGCCACGAAGAGAGGAAATGTTGACCGCCGTCGAGGAAGAGGATCTGCAGGATCAAGAGGAGAGGACACAAGACCCGCGAGTGTCACTGATATCCACTAGTGCTGCCGCCGCCCGCCTTAATGAGACCCGGCAAGGACCCTGGAGGGCCACATCCACTCCACAGCCCGAAATAAGGACGCGAGAGCCGAGTTTGGCAGGGCTCCAATTCGACGGCACATCGAAGCCTCTGGAATTTCTTGAGCAGGTGGAGTGGTCGGCCGACACATATGGCCTGAATCTGGATCTGATCCCGAGGGCGATGCCGGAGCTGCTCAGAGGCATGGCTCTGAAATAGTACGTGGCCAATAATTGACACTGGACGTCGTGGGAGGCATTCGTGAGCAGCTTCCACGGATTCTTCCTGCCTAGGGACTACCTGGAGAACATTAAGCAGGATGTCTCGAGGCGGAGGCAGATGCTGGGTGAGGCGTTCAAGTTGTATATGGTGGAGATGCAGACCCTGATGAGTTCGAGGACTTGAAGAGGGATCGAGAGAAGCTGAGGCAGCAACACAGGCAGATCAAGCATAGATTGATGGCTACGGGCGACGCTGAATGCGAAGGTTAGTCCACCTACCACCGCAGCATGGCCGCCGAAGAAGCGTGTCCACGGCCGGCACCAAGAACTGGTGTGGCAGAACCAAGGACGCACATCCCGAATCCTGCCAGGGCGTGCCGTATGTGTGGCCAAGAGGGCCACTTCGCCGTTGAATGCCGGAACAAAGCGTTGAAATTTTGCTGGCAATGTGGCGCATGTGTGTAATGACGATTGCCTGTTGCCAGTCGGGAAACGGGCTGAGGCACCCGGCATCCAGGGGCGAGCGGGAGCAGCCTCGCGGCGGCCCCAGGCACTGATAGGCCAACTCGTGGATGAAGGCACCCAAGTATCAGCGATCGTAACCATCGGAGGAGGGCAGTATAAGGCTACGATCGACACGGGAGCCACCAGCAGTTTCGTGAGTGAGAAACTGGCAGGCAGGCTCCGAGGATTTGGTGTGCTGCGCCCCACACGGAGGGGCATCCGGTTGGCGGACGGCAGTTGTTGTCAAGTGGAGGCAGCATTGGAGTTGGAGATCAGGCTGGGGGCACAGCAGGTCCTCATGCCACTGCTCATTTTGCCAGACGTGATCGATGATCTGGTACTGGGCTGGGATTACTTGGCCAGTATGGGCTGCACACTGGAATGCAGCGGCTTGAGACTGAGGATCGGGCCCAGAGATGGGCTGCCCGGCGAGCCAGGGGAGGCAAAGTTGTCGGTGGCAGTCGCCAGTGTGGAGGTGGAGACCAGAACCCAAATGGAGGCGAATCCAGGATCGACACACCCACTTCATGAGGATGTGGAGGTGGACGCGTTCCTGAGGCAGGAATTGGCCAAATTACAGCAGATTAAGGGCACCACTGACATCACCGAGCACCGGATCACGATGCACGACAATCGGCCGATAAATCAGCGGTATTTTCCGAAGAATCCGAAGATGCAGACGGAAATCTACAGCCAGATGAATGAGCTCCTGGCTAAAGGATGCATAGAGCCCTCGATGAGCCCACACAGCGCTCCCAAAGTGACGGTGCGGAAGAAGAACGGCAAGTGGCGGATGCATATCCGCTGCCTCGAGTGCATCATATTCTGGACCAGCTTCGAGAGGCTCGCTATATAACGAGCCTGGACTTGAAGGATGGGTATTGTCAGATACCCATGGAGGAGGCTAGCCGACCACTAACGGCATTTACAGTTCCAGGAAAGGGGCTGTTCCAGTGGAAGGTGATGCCGTTCGGCCTTCATTCAGCACCAGCGACGTTCCAGAGGGCTCTGAATCAAGTCATTGGCCCAGAGATGATGCCGCATGCTTTTGCGTATCTCGATGGCATCATCGTCATCGGGAGGACACACCAGGAGCATATGAACAACCTGCGAGAGGTGTTCCGGCGGCTGAGAGCTGCCAATTTGAAGATCAACATCGACAAGTGCGATTTCTTCAAAAAGGAGCTGAAGTATCTGGGCCACAAGGTGACGGAACATGGCATCCGTACGGACCCAGAAAAGGTTGCCGCGATTGTGGAACTTAAGCCTCCCGCAAACGTGAAGGAGTTGCGACAATATGTGGGCGTGGCATCCTGGTATCGCCGCTTTGTGCCTGATTTTGCGACCACAGTACACCCACTCAATGCGCTCTTGAGGAAAGGAGTCAAGTGGGAGTGGACCGAGGAGCGTCAGAGGGCTCTTGATACAGTAAAGGCCAAGCTGACGGAATCACCAGTCTTGGCATGCCCGGATTATTCGCAGCCGTTCTGCTTACAATCGGATGCGAGCAACTATGGGCTCGGCGCAATTCTGACGCAAACTTCAGAGGATGGAGAGAGGGTGATCTCCTATGCCAGTCGGACACTGAATAGCGCGGAGCGGAACTATTCTGCAACGGAGAAGGAATGTCTAGCGACCGTCTAGGGCATCCGGAAGTTGAGGCCTTACTTGGAGGGCTATCATTTCGTGGTGGTGACCGATCACATGGCGCTGAAGTGGCTCAACTCCATTGAGAGTCCTTCAGGCAGAATCGCCAGATGGGCATTAGAGCTACAACAATTTGACTTCGAGATCCGGTACAGGAAGGGCAAGCAAAATGTAGTAGCCGATGCTGTATCGTGATAGCCTCTGGAGGAAGAAGTGTGCCGCTTGGTCGCAAGCAAAAGCCAATCAGCTGGGACGGGATGTCGGTGGATGGCTAAGCTTCGCCGAGACCTTCACCAAAACGCACAAAAGCTGCCAGACTACCGGGAAGAGGCGGGGAATGTATACAGGCACATTCCTCATCAAGGTGGCCATGAAGATGTGGCTGCATGGAAGCTATGCGTGCCGAGCGAGCAGCGCAAGCAGGTTCTGGAAGACAACCACGATGCGGCCACCGCCGGTCACCTGGGAAGCCGGAAAACGATTGCTCGAGTGGCAGCAAGATACTACTGGCCCGGCATGTATCGAGACGTGCTAGGATACGTGCAGCGCTGCGAGTTATGTCAGCGCTACAAGGCCAGTCAACTCCGCCGGACAGATGCTGACCCAGATCCCTGAGGAGCCATGGGTGACGGTGTGCGCCGACTTTGTCGGACCGCTACCCAACATGACCGCACCGGGGTTCGAGCCCACACCTCTACGCTCGCCAACGAACTTAAATCACATTTTCACAGTTGCCACCTTTCTCATTTTGAGAGTTGCCACCTCTCTCATTTCGAGAGATGCCATCTCTCTCGAATTAGGTGCGTGTTTTGCTAAGGTAAGGGTACTAAGCTTCCATCCAAATTGAAACTGTCTGGCCGCCTCCAATGAAAAGTTTTAATCTGCAGCTAATTTAAGCGGCGACAGTAAGGACTTAAGGTTAAATTTTAAATAATATAATGTGATAGATGCCGCTGTGGGCTGCTGGGGCGTGAAATAGTATTTCGCTGTCGGTTGCGTCCGACTGCAACGTTCTTGCTTGTTTTTTTTTCCATGGTTGATAAAGGTGAAGAAAAAAAACAGGAATTTAAGTAGAAAATGTAATGGTCGGGTTATGGTGAACAAAAAAATATTTAAGTCATACATATAAAACTTAAAAAACTATAAAACTTAAAAAAAAAAAAAACAGGTAAGAAAACCCTAGTCGGGACCGCTCGACTAGGGCATACCCTGAACCCTGCGAAGAACCGCTATTCTAAGCATTCTTTGTTTCTTATATATACACATGCAAATGTACGTTCATTACAAGCAAAACAAACACACACAGGCTCACGCACATAGCAGCGCAAGTCGTTGCGTCATCTGTTATTGGGCTTCTTTTTGTATGGCAATGCTGTGGGAAATTAAGTGTTTAATGCATTTTTTTCTAGACGAACGATTTTGATTAAAGTTGTTGAGCGTCATCATGTCATTTATATGTATGTACATGTCAAAGCACAAGTCTCTAGTATTTGAAACACGGGAGTTAAAAATTTGAGGCGAAGGGGGAGTGGCATCCAAAATTTAACAAAAACTGAAATTGTGCAACATCAATAACTGAGTGAGTAGAGGGAGAGTTATGGCAAATAGAGGGGTGTGCAAAAGAGAATTTAAACAAGTAAGAAAACTATAGTCGGGCATTCCGACCAGGAGATACCCTGATCCCCGTGTTATTTGCGTTTTTGTAAATACTGCATAATTAGCATTTAATATAAACGCCAAGAAAGTTAAATTCAATTCATTTTCAATTGTTTAGCCAATAGCGCGGTCTATGTTTCGATGGAATAGCGCCATCCATGTTTCAATTCAATTGAACATCTGATCATTCGCAAATCATAGCGCCCTCTACTGGAAATATGTACACTAAAATTTGCGGTTCTTAGAATTTTCTAGATGCACGCAGTTCAATGTGTGTGTGTATGTGTGCACACGTATAGGAAAACAATTTGCTTTGGGCTGGTCATATTTTTGGCCGATTGGCCAACCGTTTTGTTTAATAACTTCTGCGTGAATTAATGGATTGGAATGAAAATTTCAGCTTCTGATCAACATATTTTTTTTTCTAGAAGAACGATTTTGATTAAAGTTGTTGAGCGTCATCATGTCATTTATATGTATGTACATGCCAAAGCACAAGTCTCCAGTATTTGAAACACGGGAGTTACAAATTTAAGGCGAAGGGTGCGTGACACCCAAATTTTTGCAAAAAACGAAAAAGCGTAAGGCCCAAATAACACTAAATGCAAATGCAAAAAGTTTGAAGACTCTAGCTATAAAGTGAATTAAATTGCATTTTATAACTAAATGAAGATATCGGTTTTTAATCGTTAACATTAAAACTATGATAATTATCGATTATTTGGCAGAAACTCGATCTTTTCGTGGTATACAGGAACATACATAAAAAATTTCAAGTCCCTAGCTCTTATATGTTCTGAGATCGACGCATTCATTCATACTGACAGACGGACGGACGGACGGACAGACGGACAGACGGACATGGCTATATCAACTCGGCTTGTCTTCCTGATCAAGAATATATATACTTTATGGGGTCTGCCACGCCTCCTTCTGCCTGTTACATACATTCACATTTCAACAAAAACATTATACCCTGATTTCCCATTTTCAATGGGTTCAAGGTATAAAAAAATAAAAAATATATGGCGCCCAACGAAAAGGCCTAGAGCTATTGACTCCAGTACAACAACACTTTTTAATATCGCCGCCCAAATATGCTAGGTAATCATGACAATGGAAGAAGTGATCCTGGCATTGAATATAGTTTATGACTGTTTATAATTTCAGTCTTGCCGCTGCGACATATTATAGTAACGCCTTGTAAGCGGAGTCATAACCACCAGTCAAAGCGACGGTGTTAGCACTGTAGTTTGGGCCACTCTCGATTGTCTTTGAATAACCCTCTCAAATAAATATTAAGCTTGTTTCTGAGCTATTATGGGTTCTGAGCTATTACCAGGTATATCAGGTTAGAGATTATAATCTGCCGCCTAAAATAGTACACTTTTCCTTAGCTTTCTTAGCGTTGCGCTGTATTAATAACGGTGTGTACAGGGTTTTGCAGCAGTTTGGGATTTTTTTTTGGCTAGAGCTATTATCCCCTGTGCAACGACCGGCTGTACAACCGCCGTCAAAAGTACCCGTCATAGTGACGGTGTTAGCAACCCGAGAGTATCTCAATTTCACTAATCTTATATACATCTGTCACTCACTGTCTTTCTAATCGTTTATTTTCTTCTTCCCCTATCTTCACAGTATAAACAAATTTCATTCTTCTGTCTTCACAGTATTAGATATCTCCTGTTTTTTACCTATTTATTGGATGTGTTCGCATGGGTTCCCAAATTACCCAACCGAACAGCGTGCTTTGGGCGGCGGGTGTGCCATGGTGGGCAGACACACAAGCCGGTTGGATGATCTCAGGATAGAGGTCTGCACCCAGCACCACGGAGATAGACCCAGGCCGAAAGAAGGTCGGATCCGCCAGGACGAAGGTCGGATCCACCAGGACGAAGGTCGCATCCGCCAGGACGAGTGTGGAGAACTTCCCTCGCACCGTCTCGGGAACCTTGCGGTCAGGTGTGCGGATGCACAGATCGGGCTCCACCTTGAACATGACATTTTTCCGAAGAGCTGAGTCGCTGTTGGACTCTATCACAGCCGAGCAAGCTTGGTAGCCCCCGACCTGAGTCACAGCCAGTCCGAGGGCCTTGGCAAACGAGCCATTGATTAGGCTCACAGGGGCGCAAGCGTTCTACAGCGTTTGGGTCTCGAATTGCTTCGTCCCGTCGCCGATCCGGAACATCACGGTGGGCATCACCGTCGTCGTCCTGGATTGGAGGAGTGACGCTAGTGTGAAAGAGCGAACACTGGAACGAGGACATGGAGACAGCACATAAAGGGATCCGGAGGGGGTTAGTGCTTCGTCGGGGCTGACTCAGGCTCACTCTGCTTCGAACATCGACGACGTGAACCAAGCCGTCGACGCCTGAGTGCGCGCACTGCACTCGTCCTAAGCGCCATTCGGTGGGTGGCAGGTTGTCCTCTGAAATGATGACCAGGTCACCCATTTGAAGGCTGCGAGTTGGCGTTCTCCATTTATTCCGCTTGTAGAGCTCCTTCAAGTATTCGTCCTTCCAGCGGCGGCAAAAGCTGTGATGGATTGCCTTCAAACGCTGCTACAGGTTGATCAATGACATGGGCTCGACATGGATCTCAGGCTCTGCAATGGATAACAGGGGCCCTCCGACCAGGAAGTGCCCGGGGCTCAATGCTAAGAGGTCCGTTGGATCCTCACTGATAGGGGAGATGGGACGAGAGTTGAGGCACGCTTCTATTCGACAGAGCAGAGGGGACAATTCCTCGCACGTGTACTTAATGGTAGACGTGGCCTTGTAGAATAAGGCCTTAAAGCTCTTGACTCCCGCCTCTCATAATCCGCCCATGTAGAAGAGCTGGCGGGAATGAAATGCCAAGGATATGCTGAAGAAAAGTTTGCACGACGCATTGTTTGGTGGCAGCTAGAAATTCTGTTTCTAGCGCCAACGAAGGTTTTTCCGTTATCGGAATAGATGCGTTGTGGGCATCGTCTTCTGGCCACAAACCGTGAGATAGCCGCCAGGAACTTCTCCGTAGTGAGATGGGATGTCGCCTCCAAGTGAATCGCCCTGGTGCTGAAACACATGAACACGCAGACGTACCCCTTTGTGATGAGACAAGCTCGCCCGGTATAGTTCTTGATTTCGAAAGGTCCTGCGAAATCGATTCCGGTGTACGTAAAGGGCCTGGAAAATGTGATTTGCTGTTGACGGCGCCGGAAAATAACGCAAGCCCTGCATCCCTGCAAATGGGCTTTGGTCAAGTTCTTGATCCTCGGAATCCAGAACTTCGAACTCAAATAGCGCTCCATCAGCTGGCTGCCACCGTGCAGTGTGATGCGATGTGTGAATTGGACCAGTGAAATGGGCGTCGTATGGGAGCAGGATGGGGTGACGTTCGTCGTAACTCAGGCGCTCTGCTGCTCGTAATCAGCCGCATGAGCGATGGATACCGTATTGATCGAGATAGGGGTTTAAGTTTAACAATGACCTTGAAGGCGGACTAGTCCGTTTTTCGGAGAGTGCTCGGATTTCAGCCACCATAGCGTACTGACCGCCAAGTCATCAGCAGAGACGCTTTGACTCGCAAGATCCGCTGGATTGTCCTCGGACAGAGCATGCGACCAACTGTGGCCGCTGGCACTCTGTTAGATGCTGGACACGCGGTTTGCCATGAACGTAGCCCAGCTGCATGGAGGCTTATTAAACCAGGCCAACACGATGGTGGAATCAGTCCAGAATTGGGAACAACACCGCACCGCAGAACTCCAGTCGTGGCAACGAAACAGTTTTGACTGGGGCCACTCTCGTTTTAGCGGTCAAGAGATAGACACTCACATGGCCCTGATGCTGGAACCGCGCGTAGAGGAATACTCCGTAGGCTTTCTGAGAAGCATCACAAAAGCCATGTAGGTCCCATTTTAGGTCAGGTCGGATCTCTAACCATCTGGGGATGCGTAGCCGGCTGAGACCCGGATAATCCTGTAGGAACTCATGCCACTGAAGTAGTAGGGACGGGGTAAGTTCGTCGTCCCATCCAAGTTCCGTTAGCCAGATTTGCTTCATGAACACCTTAGCCCGAATCACTAAGGGAGCCAGCCACCCCGCTGGATCGAAGAGCTTCGCTATGTGGGACAGGACCTCTCTCTTAGAGACCGGATTCTTTAGTTGTGGGTCGGCAATGAAGAAGAAGAAGCAGTCTCTCGTGGCTTGCCAGCGGATGCCCAATGCCTTGGCAGTACTAGCGTCTTCTAGCTCGAGGAAGTCCTCATGCAGCAAATACTCTCTTGGAAGAGCATGGAGTATCTCCTTTTTATTAGAGGTCCATTTCCTCAGCGGGAATCCAGCCGAGAGTAGCGCAGCGTTGAGCTCCTGGATAGCGTCGTGGGCGTCCTCTTTGTTATGAGCGCCGGCGAGGACATCGTCTACGTACATGTAGTTACGAAGGATCTCACTTGCCTTTAGATGCAAGTGTTGCGCTCGTAGTCCTGCAGATTTCTTGCGAATACGCTGGAACGGGGTGTGCTTGAGGTTAACAAGAATCTGTCGATACATTTGCGTAATGTCAGCCTTAAAAACGAATTGTAAGAAGCGCCATTTGAGTATCTGCAGTGTGAGGTCGGCTTGAAGAGTGGGGCCGGTATGCAAAAAATCATTTAAGCTGACTCCTTTAGTGGAAGGACTAGAGGCGTTAGACGACGCGGACTTTGGTGCTAGTGCTGTCAGGTTTGAAGACAGCGTGATGAGGGAGGTAGAAATGATTCCCGTCCGTGGGTGGAGTTACCCGAATTATGTGGCCCAAATCGACGTATTCCTGCAACACAGCGTCATAACGGGTCTGGAGTGAGCCAATTCTACACTATTCGGGTTTTTGAATGGTAGAGAAACTACGTATCTACCATCTTTGCTCCTTCTGGTCGTCTCCTGGAAAACTTTTTCGCAAAGGACGTCTGCTCCTTTTTTCGGCTTTGCCGGAAGATCTTCCACCTCCTAAAACTTGGTGAGCAGCGCATCAAGTTTCACCTCAGGCCCTCCCGATTGAGCAATGAGTGCTTGGCGTGGCCTTGGTGAATCGGCAAGTATTGGCCCGCATAACACCCAACCAAAAATTGTGTCTACACCGACGAATTCGCCACCAATGTCCTTTTTGATCCGTTCCCCAAGAATATGCTGGAAGAGATCCACCCAGATCATCATCTTAATTGGGGCTGGCCTAATATAGTGCGGGTCAGCCTGTAGATGGTCTAATTACTGGTATTGCACCTTGTCTGGGAAGGGACACGCTGGGATCGCCCCTGTCAGTTTGGGGACGACTAAGGCCAGAGCCTCCACCTGAATTTTATTGTTACCAGGGCGGACAGTTTCAAAAGACACTCCTTTTTTACCCTACCCCCGTCGCTTTGTCACATGCCAGAAACTGATGCGTTGGTATGACAGAACGGTGGTTGGGTCAAATTGAAAACCCTCTCGGACAGGAAGGTTGAGTCGGCTTCGGAATCGATCAATGCTTGGACGTGAAATTCTTCACCGCGATGGTTGAGCGTTACGATCGCGGTGCGTAGGATACCTCGACCTGCCGCAAAATAACTTTGCGCATTCAAGGCGGGTTAGACGTCGATGAACGTTCGTGCGAGTTGGGTGGCTGGGAAATTGAATTCAAGGTGCCGGACTCATTGCCGGAGTGCAATGCACTGATGACCCCGAGCGAAGCAGTTCAAGCACAAACTCTGAAGCCGTGGTATCTCGACTCTCTTTGTGACGGACATATCAAAAAAATTTGGTTAGACGCGGATCGGATGATTCTCTTTGTTGCAAAGCCTACAGAATGGCGTTTTAACGTGAGTCTTCGTTGGATATGGTTTTGGGACACAGACGGTACGACTGAGCACCTGGAATCAATTTATGATCCTCAGTTGACTCGAGCACGCGATAGCGATACGTCAGGAAACTTTTCAGGTCATCCCAGGATGAAACAGCAGTCTTATTCGGGACGGATTGCTCCCAAAAGAGGATAGTTGATTTGGGTAGCTTGCTCGTACAGATTGCTATAAAAAGAATATCCCAATTCTCTGTACTAGCTCCCGAGCGCTCTAAGGCAGTCAAGCATCCTTGAAAAGCCGTCTGCAACTCGCGCAAGGACTTGCCTGATTCCTGCGCAACTATGGGAATTTGGAGCAGTTGTTTGTCGATCATTCTCGTACCGCGCAGTGAGATTGTCCCACGCGGACTGGAAGCCCTCATTCGGTAATAGGGACTTTGAGACTATAGTTCTGGCTTCACCGCGGGTTTTAGAGTTAAGGTGGTAGAGTATCTCAACTTCTACCAGACATGGATTGCGAATGTATATCGCAGAAAACAAATCGTGGAATGTTGGCCACGCAAAGCAGTCGACGGCCTTGGGAAGTCGGAGGCCTTGCTGGAGTGGGAACCGTCTGAGCCGATATCTGCTCGATGCGTTCCCCGAAAAGAGTTCCGCATAGCACGTATATCATATAGCAGTATTCGTGCTTGGCCTTGATAGTGCTTAACATCATCTGACTCTCTTCAAGGTTTTGAGCACTGAAGGCAATGCGGCAGCGGGTATATTCCGATTCCCCATTCGCCCAAAGCGACTTCAGCTGCTCTAAGTGCATTATTATAGAATATAGGGGATATAGACTCGAACATCGTCAAGGCATCGCATGTCGCAATAAAGTCGGAAAGTGACATATTGGAACGTTTTCTGAGCTGTTGAAAAGTGGTGTTCATGCATAAACATAAGAATGTTCAGGCACAATCATACAAATGCATAACAATTAAAAGAGAAACCCGACGCGTTAAGAATACAAACCAATTGAAAAATGCCTCCGACACACTTGCACGCACAGCCTTACAAACTCAGCGCTAGGCTAAGGTTACATAATTTAAGCTATGATTTATGCATGAGTCAGGGTATAAAATCCCTGCCTCAGAAGAATAAAACCTCAGTACAAAACTAACCACCACCTATTCATTTTGGTCCTTCGATCCGATCCGATTAGCATTAAAAAGAGAAATACCATATCAGTGATTGACGAATTGGCAGCAAAATTCAATGCCAATCCTTCAATACTGTTGAAAGTTGGGATCGTCAATCATGAATATTTTACGGAGAAAATATATGATGGCAAAATGAACAGCATCAAGATCTATAAAGAATCCTTGATGAAAGTCGACACCATGAACACCGAACAAGCAGCATCTAGCAAGAACATTGAGATGAAACCAGAAACATCCAAAGCAAAACTTATTCAGCAGGAAGATACGTTTCGTCAAAGAAATGAGACGGATGTGATGGTAGACCTTGTGGACAGAAGAGCTTTAAAAGTAAGGCAACTCATTAAGGAAGTGTATGCCAATCTAGAGTTCAGCAACCAGGAGGAAATTCGTGACTACAAAGAGGATTTGATTTCTTATGGAACAAAGTGCAATCGACAATAACAGAATTAGAGGCAAAATATGAAAAACTTGCTTTCGATATCGACGAGATTGACGATCTGGAATGTGCAGTCAACCTACTCTCGAAGAAATTAAATAGAAGAATGGGTGATTTGCACAATATGAAAGACGTTCCAGAGCTGTCAAAAGTAGGTATTCCTCATTTTAATGGAAATCTATAAGAGAGGCCAACGTTCTTCGAATTGTTCTCCGAGGTGATTCACAATAGGATGGATATCAGCGAAACAAGGAAGCTGAACTACCTGAAATCATACCTCAAAGGAGAAGCCAAAATGGTTGTAGGCCATTTATTAGTTGGATCATCTGCTAGCTACAATTCAGCGTGGGAGTTAATATGCAAGCGCTACGAAAATAAGCGTAAAATATTTGCTGACGCTGTCAACCAACTAGTGGATTTGAAGCTGCTGAAGAACAATGATGAAGGCAGTATACGCAAGTTCCTGGACACAGCGACTGAGTGTATTTTCATCATTAAAAAGAAAAATGCCAAATGAGCAATGATAGTGATGTTTTAATTGCACAGATATTTTTGCGACGATTCTCGACGGGAACCCTACAACTTTACGAGCAGCATGTAAAGAAGGCTAGAGAAATTCAGTCCTTGGACAATGTGCTGGAGTTTATTGAGCAACTGTATAACTCAATAAATTCAGTACAAGAGAGTGTCGTCCATACAGAAGCAAAGAAAACGAGCTACAGAAAGTGCCGTTTTTGCCAAATGGACAGCCACGACATAAATAGGTGTCAGAAATTGAAACCTGAACCTGTCAAAAAACGCAAAGAATTTTTGTCTAAAAATGCGCTATGCTTCAAATGTCTAGGCGCTCACAGCATGAAAGATTGCAGGAAAGATTGGACATGCAAGCAATGCTCCAAATCACACAACTATTTGCTTCACGAGGATGCAAATAAAAAAGAGACCGTCAGCAGCAATTGTCTAAAAGAAAATAAAGAACAAGATACGTTGCTGGCAACAGCGCTCATACGGATTAAAAATAAATCTGGAAAATACGAGCAACTTAGAGCCCTTATTGATGGGGGTTCACAAAAAACTCTTATATCTGAAGAAGCCGCGCAACAGCTGAAACTGCGCCGAATCAAACGAAACGTGGAGGTCCAAGGAATTTCGCAAAACGTTGAAGTCCTGAAAAATAGTGTTTGCTTAACAATCAAGCCCAGAATTGCAAGCAAATTCGTAACCACAACGCAGGCGCTGGTTATGCCAAAACTTCAGAGAGCACTACCAAGCAAGAAAATTGACATGGATATCAAAAAGGATTGGATGGGCTGCGAGCTAGCCGACCCACATTTCAATGAACTCAGTAGGATTGATGTAATCATTGGCGTTGATTTACTTCCTTTAATACTGTTGGGAAAAGTTAAGAAAATCAACGAAACCCTGGGACAAAAAACTGAACTCGGATGGATTGTTTCCGGCAACATAGCTAGATCACCGAGCAATAAAGTACTCAGCGCATCAACGACGATGTGCCTGAACGATCTGGAGCGCTTCTGGGAGCTTGAGAGTGACGACAGCGATTCGGAAGACAGCACGGACTGTGAAAAAATTTTCCAAGAGACAACCACAAGGGATGAACAAGGCCGGCTAGTAGTGACCATACCGTTCCGAAAAAACTTCGAATTAGGAAACTCTCGGAAACAGGCGATGGCAAGACTACTGCAAATGGAAAATAAATTCAGGAAGCAACCGCAAATCTTCACGGAATACAGAGACTTCATGGATCAGTACTTGAAGCTAGGTCACATGGAACCAGTTGACACTATTGGCCAAGGCAAATACTATATGCCGCATCAAGCAGTGATCAGACCAAACAGTCTGACTACTAAATTAAGAGTAGTGTTTGACGCTTCAGCAAAGACTTCAAATGGACTAAGTCTAAATGATGTGATGTTAGTCGGACCCAAAATTCAAAAAGACATCTTTGATATTTTGATCAAGTGGCTACAATGGAAATGTGTCATGACAGCTGATATCGAGAAGATGTATCGTCAAATTAAAGTCAACAAAGATAATCAAGAATATCAATACATAGTTTACATAAAAGAGTTTAAGCTGACTACAATTACATATGGAACCTCAGCAGCGCCATTTTTAGCTGTGCAGTGTCTTCAAGAATTGACAAATCAACACTGCCAATGCAACAACCAACTAATGATAGCAATCAAAGAAGATTTCTATATGGATGACCTCATCACTGGTGGCAACTCAATAAGCGAATGCATCAATATGCAAACAGAAATTATGGCAAAAGCTGGAATGCATCTAAAAAAATGGGTATCAAATGATGACAGAATCATCACTGGAATTAAAGATGGTGACTCAACGGAGAAAATACTTATCAACAAAAACGATTCAATAAAAACTCTCGGGCTACAATGGGACCCCAAAAAGGATGTCTTCACATTCTTCGTTGATTGCCAAAAATTAGTACACATCACAAAGCGACCAATTTTATCTCAATTGGCGAGAATCTTTGATCCATTGGGATGGCTTACACCGGTCACGCTGCAAGAAAAATGTTTCATACAAGAACTATGGAAACTGCTTGAGCGTAGTCTGGGCAATTATTGGCAAGAGTACGCAAACGCATTACCAGACTTAGCTCAAATTAATATACAACGCTGGTCTGGAAAATCAAGCACTCATGCAACGGAGCTACATGGGTTTTGCGTCGCATCAGAAATAGCGTATGCAGCAATAAAAAACGAATAAGAAAACTCTAGTCGAGACCGCTCGACTAGGGTATACCCTGAACCCTGCGAAGAACCTCAATTCCAAGCAATCTCTGTTTCTTTTATATACATAAGTATACATATGTTAATTACAAGCAACACATACACAGGCGCAAGCACACACAAGCGCAAGTCGGTGAGTTAGCTGTTCTTTGGCTGCTATGCTATGGGAAATTAAATGTTTTATAACTTTTTTTCTAGAGCAACGATTTTGATCAAACTTGTTGAGTGTAATCATGTCATCCATATGTATGTGTGTACCAAAGCACAAATATCTAGTATTTGATATACGGGAGTTACAAATTCGAGGAGAACGGGGCGTGGCACCCAAAAATAAAATTGCGTAAGGCTTACATAACAGTAAATGCAAAATTTGAAGACTCTAGCTAGAAAGATGAATTAGATAGAATTTTATAGCTTAATTTAGATTTTCGTTTTTAATCGATAACAATAAAACGATAACAGTTATCGAATTTCTGAAAAAAAACTCGATCTTTTCGTGCTATACAGGAACCTAAATAAAAGTCTCTAGCTCTTGTAGGTTCTGAGAACGACGCTTTCATACATACGGACAAACGGACGGACAGACGGACAGGGCTAAATCGACTCGGCTTATCTCCCTGATCAAGAATATATATACTTTATGGGGTCTGTCACGCCTCCTTCTGCCTGTTACATACATACGCCTTTCAACAAAAACATTATACACTGATTTCCCATTTTCAATGAGTTCAGGGTATAATAAGAAGACAATTCCCAAATTAGAGCTATGTGCAGCCTACCTATTAAGCAAGCTGTTGGCAAAAATACGAGGAATAGTTGGAGATCACACCAAAACGCTAGCATGGAGTGATTCACAAATAACGCTAGCTTGGATAAAGAACAAGCGTAGCAAAGATAAATTCGTCAAGACAAGAGTAGACGAAATAGGCAAAAAACTGCCTAACGTGGAATGGAAATACGTAAAATCGGCAGACAACCCAGCAGATGTCGCCTCAAGAGGAATCTCCCCAAAACACTTAGCAGCAAGTGATATATGGTGGAAAGGCCCTGAGTGGTTAACGAAACAGTCAGATCACTGGCCGCAATTTGAGGAAAAAGAAGCGGTTATAGTAGCAGCTCTAACCACAGAAGAAAACTACCTGACCCCTTTCCTAACAAAGTTTTCATCAATTAGTAAGCTAACAAGCGTAATCGCATATATATTACGTTTTATAGCAAAATTGAAAGGAAAGAAGCAGCAGTCAACTTACCTCACTGTTGACGAATTAGAAGAAGCCAAAACAGTTATTGTAAAACTACAGCAACTACTTGATTTTGGCCAGGATATTCATTTACTCAATTCGTGAAAGCTTCTGCAATCAAAGAGTAGATTGCAAGCGCTCAACCCCTTTCTGGATAGAGATGGAGTATTACGTGTGCGAGGACGTCTTCAAAATGCAATGGTGCCATAGAATGTAAAACACCCAATAATACTAGGAAAATCACAGTTGGGCTGGCTAATAATAAACAACGCTCACAAAAAAAACCTTACACGGCGGACTAATGCTGATGAGGAACTTCATTCAGAGGGAGTTCTGGATTTTTAGTCTACGAAATACATTGAAAAAATATCTACGTCAATGTGTTACCTGCATTCCGTATAAACAGGAAATGGCCAGCCAGTTAATGGGAAATTTACCAGTGTATCGTGTAACTGGCGATTACCCGTTTCAAAATACTGTCATCGACTACGCTAGACCCTTTCAAATTCGCTGCTCCAAAGGAAGAGGTGAAAAATCGAACAAAGGGTACATATGCCTATTCGTGTGTAGGCCACAAAGGCAATACATCTAGAACCCGTCAATGAATTATCATCAGATAAGTTTTTAGAGGCTTTTCGATGATTCTGTGCCAGACGCAAAAGTGAATATTTGTATTCTGACAACGGCACAAATTTCGTCGGTGCCGCTAGAATACTAGGAAGAGACCTTATCGACGCTATAAAAGAAAATAAAAGTGTTGCACCAGTGCTTGAAAAAGAAGGCATCAAGTGGCATATGGTAGGATTATGGGAAGCTGGTGTAAAGTCGGTCAAACACCATCTAAAGCGGGTCATCGGCGATAACAGCTTCACATTTGAAGAATTCTCAACACTACTTTGCCAAATAGAAGCAGTGCTAAAATCACGCCCCCTGGTCAGCATAAACAGTGACACGGAAGGTGACGATATTTTAACACCAGGTCACTTAATTGTGGGAAGACCACTCATTGGAGCTCCAGAACACTTTGATGAAAATCGGAAAATTGGATCTCTAGACAGATGGAGGCACATGCAACGATTCAGAGCAGAATTCTGGAGGAAATGGAAAGATGAATATTTATCGACACTGCAGCAGCGAACCAAGTGGCGGCAGGACAAGCCAAACCCCATGGAAGGCCAACTTGTGTTATTAAAACATGAAGATACGCATCCTGCTAGATGGCCCAACAGTTAGTCAAACCCTCAAATCTAAAATAAAAATCATAAATGAGAAAAACAAAATCATTAAACTAACACCGGATAGAAGAAAAAAAAAAGGTTTATAATGATTTTGTAAGCACCAGACATCAGTGATCAATGCAACGTCAAACCTGATACAAGCTACGACAGAAGAAGTAAATAAAAACTTAAAAAAAGTCACAACAGAAATAAACAAAATGGCACGCACAATGAAAGAAAACTTCTACGTTTACAAAGAGTCCGTAATTTTCTTCATGTTAATCACACAAGTGCGCAACTGGATTGATGAAACCAAAGACCTTCAGTCAGCAGTAATTGGCCTTATGACGGATATAAACCAAGGAAGAGTTCATCCGTCCCTGGTGGAACCAAATAAAATGTTGGCGGAACTCAACGAGATTAAAAAGAAGCTCCAAAGAAACCAGCTTCTTCCCGGCAGAAATTCTCCGAAGAGGCTTCAACTCATATACAAACTGATGAAGGCTCAAGTGATGGTTAAGGACAATACACTGATCATCGATGCAAGACTGCCAATATACATCAATCAGCATGTAAGTCTTTTCGAGTCAATACTGATATCACTGGTCCGTGACGGAAGAAAAGTCATTCCGAGAACTAAAACGAAGTTTCTTATCTTCAATACGGAAATGGATGCGTATCACTTAATGACTGAAACGGATGTAAATCGTTGTCAGCACGAAGACGAGGACACTTACCTATGCGAGTGAAGCTGGGCATGGAAGGATGCAGACGACGAAAGTTGTGAAATGTCACCCTTAAAACCAAGCAACAAGCAGCCGTGCCATATGACCGAGTATGAGGAAGACACATTTGTTAAAAAACTAAATGAAAAAAAAAACGATGGCTCTTTAAGGTATTTGAAAAGAAGTCAGCCCACATCGTATGCGGAATCTTCGAGGAAATGGTCTTGCTACCTAACCAAGGCATAATTGATCTACATGCTGGATGCTCAGCAAGGATAGGCAAAATTTATATCTTAACGCCGCAGGAGGTAGGGTCAACAAATACTGAAGAGTACAGACCAGTTTCCCTCAAAATAGTGGACCACAACAACACATGGGTCCCGGCGCCGCTACACAACATTAAAATAAATAACTCAGTGGAATTAAAACAATTGCAACAAAACATAAGGGATCTGTACCGTCAAAAAGCCCACATTGAAGATCTGGTCTTCCACACAATGAATGGACACATCTCTTTAGGATTAGTAATAATAACAATAATATTCTTAGCCCTATATATAATTAAGAGGAGAAACCAGAGGCAGCAATTGCTAGCTGTCACATTTTCTGGCCCCCCGCAGAATGTTCATGCATTTACCAGAACAAACATACAAATGCATAACAATTAAAAGAGAAACCCGACGCGTTAAGAATACAAACCAATTGAAAAATGCCTCCGACGCACTTGTCGACTAGAAGGGAGCGCAACATACATAAACAAGGGCCACTTGGGTTGACATTAAAATTAGATACGTGCACGCAGAGCCTTACAAACCCAGCGCTAGGCTAAGGTTACATAATTTAAGCTATGATTTATGCATGAGTCAGGGTATAAAATCCCTGACTCAGAAGAATAAAGACTCAGTACAAAACTAACCACCACCGCAGTTTAAGTGTATTCAAGTGGACCGAGTGAGTATAAAAAAACCCCCGGAGAATTAAGGCTTGCGGACTTCTTATCAGCCTTGGATGGTTCAGTGGACATTATAGAGTGAGCGAAGTGGGAGAAAAGCTATTATCAGACCAAACCGGTGAAAAAAATCGCAATGACAGGTAGTGGACTGTATACGGATTAGTTATATGATACATTTTGTATTCTTTGTTGCGACGTGTGTAGTCTTAACAGAAAACATATGTGTCCAGATTGTAGGTATATGGAACTATACATAAAAATTTTTTTATACCCTGAACCCATTGAAAATGGGGAAATCAGGGTATAATGTTTTTGTTGGAAGGCGTATGTATGTAACAGGCAAAAGGAGGCGTGGCAGACCCCATAAAGTATTTATATTCAAGATCCGGATGACAAGCCGAGTTAAGCCGATATAGCCATGTCCGTCTGTCCGTATGTATGAAAGCGTCGTTCTGAGAACCTATAAGAGCTAGAGACTTGAAATTTTTTATGTAGGTCCGTGAATAGCACGAAAAGATCGAGTTTGTTAAAAAAAGTCGATAACTATTTTAATTTAAATGGTATCGATTAAAAACATTATCGAATGTTAGTTATAAAATTATATCTCCCACGTCTTTATAGCTAGAGTCCCCAAATTTTTTTTAAGTTTTATATTTATTTTCTCTAATTTTGATTTTTGTTAAATTTTGGATATCGGCTCCAAATTTCCCCAAATATTTAAATTGAGGTTAGTTGCACTCAAAGCCAGTAAATGAATGGGTTTACATTTTTAATAATTGGAAAATGTAATAAAATATGTTGAACATAAGCTGAACATTTCATTCAAATCCATTAATTCGCGCAGAAGTTATTAAACAAAACGTTTGGCCAATCGGCCAAACACGTGACCAGCAACGCAAAGCAAATTGTTCTCCTATACATCTGCACTCATACACACATACACATTGAGCTGCGTGCATCTAGCAACTTCTAAAACCCGCAAGTTTTAGTGTACATATTTCCAATAGATGGCGCTATGATTTGCTAATTATCAGCTGTTCAATAAAGCGAAATATGGATGGCGCTATTCTATCGAACCATAGATGGCGCTATTGGCTAAACAATTGAAGATTAATTGAATTTAGTTTTCTGTGCGTTTATACGAAATGCTAATTATGCAGTATATTAAAAAACGCAGATAGCGCGGGGTTTAGGGTATCTCCTAGTCGGGACCCCCGACTAGAGTTTTCTTACTTGTTTTGTTATTTTTTTTTTTTAATTTTTTTTATTTATTTATTTTTTTTCTATAATAACAATTTAAAATTTTAATACATATTTATTATTCGAAAATATATATTAAAAATAAAAAAAAAACAAGTAAGAAAACTCTAGTCGAGACCGCTCGACTAGGGATTACCCTGAACCCTGCGAAGAACCGCAATTCCAAGCAATCTCCGTTTCTTTAATATACATAAGAATATACAAATATGTTCATTACAAGCCAAACATACACACACACGCACAGGCGCACGCACACACACACGCCAGTCGGTGCGTCAGCTGTTCTTTGGCTGCTTTGCATGGCAATGCTATGGGAAATTAAATGTTTAATAATTTTTTTTCTAGAGTAACGATTTTGATCAAACTTGTTGGGCGTGATCATGTCATCCATATGTATGTATGTGCCTAAGCACAAGTCTCTAGTATTTGATATACGGGAGTTACAAATTTGAGGTGAAGGGGGCGTGGCATCCAAAATTTAACAAAAACCGAAATTGCGTAAGACCCAAGTAACACCAAGTGCAAAATTTGAAGACTCTAGCTAGAAAGATGAATTAGATAGAATTTTTTAGCTTAATTTAGATTTTCGTTTTTAATCGATAACAATAAAACGATAACAGTTATCGAATTTCTGAAACAAACTCGATATGCGCGCCCTATACAGGGACCTACAAAAAAAATTTGAAGTCTCTAGCTATTGTAAGTTCTGAGATCGACGCGTTCATACATACGGACAGACGGACAGACGGACGGACAGACAGACAGACAGACGGACAGGGCTAAATCGACTCGGCTTGTCTCCCTGATCAAGAATATATATACTTTATGGGGTCTGCCACGCCTCCTTCTGCCTGTTACATACATACGCCTTCCAACAAAAACATTATACCCTGATTTCCCATTTTCAGTGGGTTCAGGGTATAAAAAATCAATTGTAAAATATTTTGACAACATTTAACCATATCGTCTTATAAATGTCCAAACTTCTTTTTGGCAAACTGGATTTTTCCGGATTTGCACCGGGACTTTCTTAAAATAGAATAGAATTTTTGCATTCCGTATAAACAGGAAATGGCCAGCCAGTTAATGGGAAATTTACCAGTGTATCGTGTAACTGGCGATTACCCGTTTCAAAATACTGTCATCGACTACGCTAGACCCTTTCAAATTCGCTGCTCCAAAGGAAGAGGTGAAAAATCGAACAAAGGGTACATATGCCTATTCGTGTGTAGGCCACAAAGGCAATACATCTAGAACCCGTCAATGAATTATCATCAGATAAGTTTTTAGAGGCTTTTCGACGATTCTGTGCCAGACGCAAAAGTGAATATTTGTATTCTGACAACGGCACAAATTTCGTCGGTGCCGCTAGAATACTAGGAAGAGACCTTATCGACGCTATAAAAGAAAATAAAAGTGTTGCACCAGTGCTTGAAAAAGAAGGCATCAAGTGGCATATGGTAGGATTATGGGAAGCTGGTGTAAAGTCGGTCAAACACCATCTAAAGCGGGTCATCGGCGATAACAGCTTCACATTTGAAGAATTCTCAACACTACTTTGCCAAATAGAAGCAGTGCTAAAATCACGCCCCCTGGTCAGCATAAACAGTGACACGGAAGGTGACGATATTTTAACACCAGGTCACTTAATTGTGGGAAGACCACTCATTGGAGCTCCAGAACACTTTGATGAAAATCGGAAAATTGGATCTCTAGACAGATGGAGGCACATGCAACGATTCAGAGCAGAATTCTGGAGGAAATGGAAAGATGAATATTTATCGACACTGCAGCAGCGAACCAAGTGGCGGCAGGACAAGCCAAACCCCATGGAAGGCCAACTTGTGTTATTAAAACATGAAGATACGCATCCTGCTAGATGGCCCAACAGTTAGTCAAACCCTCAAATCTAAAATAAAAATCATAAATGAGAAAAACAAAATCATTAAACTAACACCGGATAGAAGAAAAAAAAAAAAGGTTTATAATGATTTTGTAAGCACCAGACATCAGTGATCAATGCAACGTCAAACCTGATACAAGCTACGACAGAAGAAGTAAATAAAAACTTAAAAAAAGTCACAACAGAAATAAACAAAATGGCACGCACAATGAAAGAAAACTTCTACGTTTACAAAGAGTCCGTAATTTTCTTCATGTTAATCACACAAGTGCGCAACTGGATTGATGAAACCAAAGACCTTCAGTCAGCAGTAATTGGCCTTATGACGGATATAAACCAAGGAAGAGTTCATCCGTCCCTGGTGGAACCAAATAAAATGTTGGCGGAACTCAACGAGATTAAAAAGAAGCTCCAAAGAAACCAGCTTCTTCCCGGCAGAAATTCTCCGAAGAGGCTTCAACTCATATACAAACTGATGAAGGCTCAAGTGATGGTTAAGGACAATACACTGATCATCGATGCAAGACTGCCAATATACATCAATCAGCATGTAAGTCTTTTCGAGTCAATACTGATATCACTGGTCCGTGACGGAAGAAAAGTCATTCCGAGAACTAAAACGAAGTTTCTTATCTTCAATACGGAAATGGATGCGTATCACTTAATGACTGAAACGGATGTAAATCGTTGTCAGCACGAAGACGAGGACACTTACCTATGCGAGTGAAGCTGGGCATGGAAGGATGCAGACGACGAAAGTTGTGAAATGTCACCCTTAAAACCAAGCAACAAGCAGCCGTGCCATATGACCGAGTATGAGGAAGACACATTTGTTAAAAAACTAAATGAAAAAAAAAACGATGGCTCTTTAAGGTATTTGAAAAGAAGTCAGCCCACATCGTATGCGGAATCTTCGAGGAAATGGCCTTGCTACCTAACCAAGGCATAATTGATCTACATGCTGGATGCTCAGCAAGGATAGGCAAAATTTATATCTTAACGCCGCAGGAGGTAGGGTCAACAAATACTGAAGAGTACAGACCAGTTTCCCTCAAAATAGTGGACCACAACAACACATGGGTCCCGGCGCCGCTACACAACATTAAAATAAATAACTCAGTGGAATTAAAACAATTGCAACAAAACATAAGGGATCTGTACCGTCAAAAAGCCCACATTGAAGATCTGGTCTTCCACACAATGAATGGACACATCTCTTTAGGATTAGTAATAATAACAATAATATTCTTAGCCCTATATATAATTAAGAGGAGAAACCAGAGGCAGCAATTGCTAGCTGTCACATTTTCTGGCCCCCCGCAGAATGTTCATGCATTTACCAGAACAAACATACAAATGCATAACAATTAAAAGAGAAACCCGACGCGTTAAGAATACAAACCAATTGAAAAATGCCTCCGACGCACTTGTCGACTAGAAGGGAGCGCAACATACATAAACAAGGGCCACTTGGGTTGACATTAAAATTAGATACGTGCACGCAGAGCCTTACAAACCCAGCGCTAGGCTAAGGTTACATAATTTAAGCTATGATTTATGCATGAGTCAGGGTATAAAATCCCTGACTCAGAAGAATAAAGACTCAGTACAAAACTAACCACCACCGCAGTTTAAGTGTATTCAAGTGGACCGAGTGAGTATAAAAAAACCCCCGGAGAATTAAGGCTTGCGGACTTCTTATCAGCCTTGGATGGTTCAGTGGACATTATAGAGTGAGCGAAGTGGGAGAAAAGCTATTATCAGACCAAACCGGTGAAAAAAATCGCAATGACAGGTAGTGGACTGTATACGGATTAGTTATATGATACATTTTGTATTCTTTGTTGCGACGTGTGTAGTCTTAACAGAAAACATATGTGTCCAGATTGTAGGTATATGGAACTATACATAAAAATTTTTTATACCCTGAACCCATTGAAAATGGGGAAATCAGGGTATAATGTTTTTGTTGGAAGGCGTATGTATGTAACAGGCAAAAGGAGGCGTGGCAGACCCCATAAAGTATTTATATTCAAGATCCGGATGACAAGCCGAGTTAAGCCGATATAGCCATGTCCGTCTGTCCGTATGTATGAAAGCGTCGTTCTGAGAACCTATAAGAGCTAGAGACTTGAAATTTTTTATGTAGGTCCGTGAATAGCACGAAAAGATCGAGTTTGTTAAAAAAAGTCGATAACTATTTTAATTTAAATGGTATCGATTAAAAACATTATCGAATGTTAGTTATAAAATTATATCTCCCACGTCTTTATAGCTAGAGTCCCCAAATTTTTTTAAGTTTTATATTTATTTTCTCTAATTTTGATTTTTGTTAAATTTTGGATATCGGCTCCAAATTTCCCCAAATATTTAAATTGAGGTTAGTTGCACTCAAAGCCAGTAAATGAATGGGTTTACATTTTTAATAATTGGAAAATGTAATAAAATATGTTGAACATAAGCTGAACATTTCATTCAAATCCATTAATTCGCGCAGAAGTTATTAAACAAAACGTTTGGCCAATCGGCCAAACACGTGACCAGCAACGCAAAGCAAATTGTTCTCCTATACATCTGCACTCATACACACATACACATTGAGCTGCGTGCATCTAGCAACTTCTAAAACCCGCAAGTTTTAGTGTACATATTTCCAATAGATGGCGCTATGATTTGCTAATTATCAGCTGTTCAATAAAGCGAAATATGGATGGCGCTATTCTATCGAACCATAGATGGCGCTATTGGCTAAACAATTGAAGATTAATTGAATTTAGTTTTCTGTGCGTTTATACGAAATGCTAATTATGCAGTATATTAAAAAACGCAGATAGCGCGGGGTTTAGGGTATCTCCTAGTCGGGACCCCCGACTAGAGTTTTCTTACTTGTTTTGTTATTTTTATACCCTGAACCCATTGAAAATGGGAAAAACAGGGTATAATGTTTTTGTTGAAATGTATGTAACAGGGAGAAGGAGGCGTGGCAGACCCCATAAAGTATATATATTCTTGATCAGGGAGACAAGCCGAGTCGATTTGGCCCTGTCCGTCTGTCCGTCCGTCTGTCCGTCTGTCCGTCTGTCCGTCTGTCTGTCCGTATGTATGAACGCGTCGTTCTCAGAACCTATAAGAGCTAGAGACTTGAAATTTTTTATGTAGGTTCCTGTATAGCACGAAAAGATCGAGTTTGTTAAAAAAAATCGATAACTGTCTTAATTTTAATGTTATCGATTAAAAACGAAATCGATGCTCCGTTATATAATTATATATAATTCATCTTTATAGCTAGAGTCTTCAAATTTTGCATTTAGTGTTATGTGAGCATTACACAATTTCGGTTTTTGCTAAATTTTGGATGCCACGCCCCCTTCGCCTCAAAATTGTAAGTCCCGTATTTCAAATACTACAGACTTGTGCTTTGGCACATACATACATATGGATGACATTATCACGCCCAACAAGTTTGATCAAAATCGTTACTCTAGAAAAAAAGTTATTAAACATTTAATTTCCCATAGCATTGCCATGCAAAGCAGCCAAAGAACAGCTGACGCACCGATTGGCGTGTGTGTGTGCGTGCGCCTGTGCGTGTGTGTGTACGTTTTGCTTGTAATGAACGTACATATGCATGTGTATATAAAAGAAACAAAGAATGCTTGGAATAACGGTTCTTCATAGGGTTTAGGGTATACCCTTGTCGAGCGGTCTCGACTAGAGTTTTCTTACTTGTTTTTTTTAATTTTTTTTATTTATTTATTTTTTTTCTATAATAACAATTTAAAATTTTAATACATATTTATTATTCGAAAATATATATTAAAAATAAAAAAAAACAAGTAAGAAAACTCTAGTCGGCGGTCCCGACTAGGAGATACCCTAAACCCCGCGCTATCTGCGTTAAAATACTGCATAATTAGCATTTCGTATAAACGCACAGAAAACTAAATTCAATTCATTTCAATTGTTTAGCTAATAGCGTCATCTATGGTTCGATTGAATAGCGCCATCCAAGTTTCGAACCAACTGAGCAGCTGATAATTCGCAAATCATAGCGCCATCTATTGGAAATATGTACACTAAAACTTGCGGGTTTTAGAACTTGCTAGATGCACGCAGCTCAATGTGTATGTGTGTATGTGTGCACATGTATAGGAAAACAGTTTGCTTTGTTTTGCTGGTCACGTGTTTGGCCGATTGGCCAAACGTTTTGTTTAATAACTTCTGCGCGAATTAATGGATTTGAATGAAATTTTCAGCTTATGTTCAACATATTTTATTACATTTTTTCCAATTTTTAAAAATGTAAACCCATTCATTTACTGGCTTTGAGTGCAACTAACCTCAATTTAAATATTTGGGGAAATTTGGAGCCGGTATCCAAAATTTAACAAAAATCAAAATTAGAGAAAATAAATATAAAACTTACAAAAAAATTTGGGGACTCTAGCTATAAAGACGTGGGAGATATAATTTTATAACTAACATTCGATAATGTTTTTAATCGATAACAATTAAATTAAAATAGTTATCGACTTTTTTTAACAAACTCGATCTTTTCGTGCTATTCACGGACCTACATAAAAAATTTCAAGTCTCTAGCTCTTATAGGTTCTGAGAACGACGCGTTCATACATACGGACAGACAGACGGACAGACGGACAGACGGACATGGCTATATCAACTCGGCTTGTCATCCTGATCAAGAATATATATACTTTATGGGGTCTGCCACGCCTCCTTCTGCCTGTTACATACATACGCCCTCCAACAACAAGTAAGAAAACTCTAGTCGAGACCGCTCGACTAGGGGTTACCCTGAACCCTGCGAAGAACCGCAATTCCAAGCAATCTCCGTTTCTTTAATATACATAAGAATATACAAATATGTTCATTACAAGCCAAACATACACACACACGCACAGGCGCACGCACACACACACGCCAGTCGGTGCGTCAGCTGTTCTTTGGCTGCTTTGCATGGCAATGCTATGGGAAATTAAATGTTTAATAACTTCAAATTTTTTTTGTAGGTCCCTGTATAGGGCGCGCATATCGAGTTTGTTTCAGAAATTCGATAACTGTTATCGTTTTATTGTTATCGATTAAAAACGAAAATCTAAATTAAGCTAAAAAATTCTATCTAATTCATCTTTCTAGCTAGAGTCTTCAAATTGTGCATTTAGTGTTACTTGGGCCTTACGCAATTTCGGTTTTTGTTAAATTTTTGATGCCACGCCCCCTTGCTTTGGCACATATATACATATGGATGACATGATCACACCCAACAAGTTTGATCAAAATCGTTACTCTAGAAAAAAAGTTATTAAACATTTAATTTCCCATAACATTGCCATGCAAATAGCAGCCAAAGAACAGCTGACGCAACGACTTGCGCGTGTGAGTGCTTGCGCCTGTGTATGTGTGTGTGTATGTTTTGTTTGTAATGAACATATATATACTTATGTATATTAAAGAAACGGAGATTGCTTGGAATTGCGGTTCTTCGCAGGGTTCAGGGTATACCCTAGTCGAGCGGTCTCGACTAGAGTTTTCTTACTTGTTAAATATTATTTTTTATAATGTTGTCTTCTTTTGACATTTTACTATTCATTGTAAAGGAGATTGCAGAAAAAAAGCAAGACATCAATAATTTGCTGGAGCTTAACATAAGAAGCAAAGACTACAAAGTCAATAGGATTGACCTTATAAAATGCATTCAGTACATTTGCAAACAGATAGTTTCCTACTGGATTCAATGCAAAAGAGTTCGAAGTTCAGTTATACAATTTCAATCTGAATGGCTAAAAACAAAAGAATTTATTGTCGTGAAGCCTACTGGTAGTGCTCAACAAATTGATGCGAGCTCTGGTCGTAAACGGCCTAAAATGGATTTTGTTGAGTCCTCAAAAAGGACGAAACGTCGTCGAATAGACTTGCTATAAAAGCATGATAAGTCTGCAGCTTCTCTTTTGCGCTCATCTGATTCTCAGTCAAAACTTTATCCAACTGAAATAAATATTGAAAAGATCTTGTCGCTTGTCGTGGACATTGGATTGTCCAAACACCAATACTTGGTCATTAGATCATTTAGCAATTCAGAAGTTTCCTACAACTTATTGCCAAGCTATGAAAAAATTTTTAAATTTAAAACATTGACATATCCAAATAATATTATTGTACACGAAACATATGCAGAAGTAGAACTACAAAGTCTTTTAGATAACACGGCTTCAAGACGGCTTTTGAAAAATGTGTTGGAAGAGATGTGCAAGAAAGGTATTTTGAATTCATTCATATATCCAGTTCTTCGAATATTTCCTGCACATTTTGCATAAACTGGATGTAAAGATTTGGCAAGTACGATCGGCAGAACTCAAGTCTATTGTGATAAAGAGAAAAAATAAAATTCATGCGGAGTTTCGCGAAAAATGGGGTTACTTGCCGATAAGCCAAAGGATAGAAGCAGAGGAAACTCCAACGATGGAAATACTGCCAGGTAATTTTTCAGTAACCCAAGCTTAGCATCTCAGACCACAGACATTGATGAAGAAATGATTGCCCGATGCGCCACGATATTGCAAGCCTTAGCATCTGGATACAAAATGAATATACAACAAGTAAGAGTGCTCTAGTCGAGACTGCTCGACAAAGAGATCCCCTGAATCCTGCGAGAACTGCGATTCCTAAGAGCCGCTAACATTCTCCGTTACTTTTATATGTATGTACATATGTAGCAAGCAATACATACACACACACACACAGACGCACGCACAAGCACACAATCTGCTAACTGTGCATTATGACTAATCAGCTTTGCTGCTGCTGCAAGACGCCGATAATATGAGATATTAAATGTTTAATAACTTTTTTTCTAGTCGAACGATTTTGATCAAATGTTGGGCGTGATCATGACATTCATATGTGTGTATGTGCCAAAGCACTTTTGAGACGAAGGGGCGATTTGAGGGCGTGGCATTTAACAAAACCGAAATTGAAGGCTCAAATAACACTAAATGATAAATTTGAAGACTCTAACTATAACAAGTAAGAACGTTGCTGTCGGACGCAACCGACAGCAAAATACTATTTCACGCCCCAACAGCACACAGGGGCATCTATCACATTACATTTTTTTAAATTTAACCTTAAATCCCCACTGTCGCCGCTTAAATTAGCTGCAGATTAAAACTTTTCATTGGAGGTAGCCAGACAGTTTCAATTAGAATCGAAGCTTAGAGATGCCACCTCCCTCGATTTATCTCGATTGCCTTACCTCAGCAAGAACACGCACCTAAATCGAGAGATGTGGCATCTCTCCAAATAAGAGAGGTGGCAACTCCCAAAATGAGAAAGGTGGCAACTCAGAAAATGTGATATACAGTTTGACACGAAAGTGTTTTCACATGGGACAAAAAATTTATTTTTGTTCTTTGACATTAAAAAAAAACTACTAAATGTGATATTTCAAATTTAAAAAAAATTAAATTGTGTTTTTCAATGTATTATCTTACAAAAATAATTTTTTAAAAATTAAAAACTATTAACATAGGCTTAAAAAACAATAACAACTAAAAAGATAGTCAAATTTAAGTGACACGAAAGTGTTTGCACAAAAATGAAGTATTCAAAGTAAGGCAATAGTAACTATATTAAGATCCAAAAATGAGTATAATTAGTATTTAGTATGACCCCCATTGGCTTCAATGACCGCTTCCAATCGTCTATTCATGGAATTGATTAATTTTTGGACATATTCCACAGGTGTCTTCTCCCATTCCTCTAATATATAGGTTTTCAAATCTCTTTTGTTGGTTGGACCTCGCTTGGCTGTCCTTTTTTGAGATCAGCCCACAGATTCTCTATGGGATTAAGGTCGGGACTTTGCGCAGGAGTATCCAACACCTTTGCACAATTGTAGAGAAGCCAGCACCTGACCATGTTAGCCTTGTGTTTAGGGTCATTATCTTGGTAAAACCTAAATGTTGGTTTACCATCCCTAAAAATCCAAACTTGTGGGCACTGGACACTAGATGCGTGCGTAATATCTCCAAATACTGTTTAGCATCCATAGTACTTTCAATAAAACATAATTGTCCAACTCCTTTACTGGAAATACACCCCCAGACCATCACTGAAAGTTTCCTTGTACATAAGTTCGTTGGCGAGGTGTGCCATCAAACCCCGGTGCGGTCATGTTGATATTTTTGTTACATTTTCTTTATTTAGTTATTTTGTATTAATAAAATATTCTTTCTAACACATATATATAATTTGGAAAATCAAAAGACAAGGTCAAAGGTCACAAAGTCATTATGTGGCGCGTTATTGGCTCAGAAGCTACAGATTTTACAGTTTTGAATTGCCACGCCCCCAGTGGCCGTAGACAAATAATTTTTGGCATGTTTATAGAGTGGGCGTTTAAGAATACAACTGTAAAGTTTGGATGCTTACATTCGAAAAATGAAAATTACAGGGTATTTTTCTGTATGTCACGCCCCTTTTGGGGCGTAACAATAATTTTGGGAAAGGAGGAGGAGGCCCCCAGTAACCTAGCATCCAATTTTGAAGCTTCTAGCACTAAAACTGTGGGAGATATAAGCTGATATTTGTTGCCACGCCCCCTGAAGGCGTAGATATATCCGCCATACCTTTTCGATTGTGGGATGTTAACCCGAGTATATATACCAAGTCTCAAATCTCTAGCATCAATAGTGCTCAAAATATAACGAAACTAGTAAAATCACTATATATTCAGATCCGATATACCACGCTCCGAATAGGCGTGGCCATAAAATTTTTTGGACGATCTTTATAGGATCGTAACAGTAACGTGCCAAATTTGGGCGTTCTAGCTTTAAAACTGTAGGAGATACAGTTTGACCCGATTTGCCACGCCCCAATGGGCGTAGATATATCAGTTAAAATCTCAACACTCTAGCCCTTCTAGAAGTAGTGTTTCTGAGATACGGGAAAATGCATTTTCCGATTTGCCACGCCCCTAGTGGGCGTATCGGGAAAATCTTGACACTTTATCAGACAAGGGTATACACAAGTATATATTTCAAATTTCAAGTCTCTAGCTTCAATAGCGTCGAAATGGTTTGCGTTCATACGGACAGACGGACAGACGGACGGACAGCATGACGGACATTGCACAAAACCAATATACTATATCACTACGTGAAATAGTATAAAAATGAATTAAATAGAATTTTATAACTAAATGAAGATATCGGTTTTTAATCGATAACATTAAAACGATTATAGTTATCGAATATTTGAAACAAACTCGATTGAATCGTACTATACACGAACTTCCAAAAAAAATTTGAAGTCTCTAGCTCTTATATCTTCTGAGATCGACGCGTTGAAACATACGGACAGACGGACAGACAGACAGACGGACAGGGCTAAATCAACTCGGCTTCTCTTCCTGATCAAGAATATATATACTTTATGGGGTCTGCCACGCCTCCTTTTGCCGGTTACATACATTTTCACAAAACCATTATACCCTTTTTCCCCCATTTTCAATAGGTTCAGGGTATAAAAATTCGAAAAATACGCACTAGATACGGCTAATAAATTAATTTAAATGTATCCATTGTACTATCTTCCAGCAACAGTTATAAGGGGGAAAACCGCCACCTCACATTCCTGGTTATAATTTTTAGTGAGTTGATTGAGCTATTGAATTGTAGTTATTATAATTTAGGTTATTGAGTTATTGAATTGTTAGTTATTAGAATTTTTATTGACTTGTTAGTTAGTATAATTTAGGTTATTGAGTTATTGAATTGTTAGTTATTAAAATTGTTAACTTAAGTGTCAACGATTGGATTCTTAGTTTAAGCGCAATGGAGCGCGGTTAGTCGTAAGCTTATTATTATTTGTATTATATTTTAGTCATAAGTAGCTGTAAGTAGGGTATAGGGTCGCGTCGCCGGCGGCTGCAACGATCGCGGCGAATTTATCGCATCGCGACGAAGCGCGCGATCGGCCGAAGGGCATGAGGGCAGTCGAGGCCAAGAATTGAGAGTGAACGGTTGTGCGACAGAGTGATAGGCGAAAAGTGAAGAGTGCAGTGAAAATGGGAGAAGCAGAGAGCACAAGACAGGCGAAGGAATATAGAGAATGTAAGTGAGGGGAATTAGGCTAAGACTCAAATAAAGAACAAAAGCTGAAGTGACCTCTTGCGTTTTGAGATTGTCTGAGGGGTGGATGCTGGAAATAGCAAGACCCCCCTTTTGCCATCTTTATCCGTGAATTGATCGGCGCGGTGCAGCAATCGCTGTCGCGCTACTCCCAGGCGAGAGCAGCTCCGCCAGCGGCCGTGAGTTGCCGTGAGTTGCCCAGCATGCTATAAATTATCTTGTAGGTAACCCTGGGCCAGGCTGAGTCTGCCCCAGCTGGAAAACGTACCTTTACACAGTACATAAAATTATTCATGCACCTTAGGTAATTGAGCACGCTTTGGTTTCGATTGGAGAGCTCTCAGAGGAAGCTGTGGAGTCAAACAATAAAGAAATAAAAAAGTGCATACTCTGAAGATGTCTCGTATACTGACAAATACAGATTTGATTGAAAGGCTTCTTTTAAGGTCAGACCCTTTTATACAGGTCAAAGAAATCTGCCAAAGAATCACAAATCCGCTTTTATATCTCTACATATGATTTATTGGATGATGTATGTTAACCTTTTCATACCCTGAACCCATTGAAAATGGGAAATCAGGGTATAATGTTTTTGTTGGAAGGCGTATGTATGTAACAGGCAGAAGGAGGCGTGGCAGACCCCATAAAGTATATATATTCTTGATCAGGGAGACAAGCCGAGTCGATTTAGCCCTGTCCGTCTGTCTGTCTGTCTGTCCGTCTGTCCGTATGTATGAACGCGTCGATCTCAGAACTTACAATAGCTAAAGACTTCAAATTTTTTTTGTAGGTCCCTGTATAGGGCGCGCATATCGAGTTTGTTTCAGAAATTCGATAACTGTTATCGTTTTATTGTTATCGATTAAAAACGAAAATCTAAATTAAGCTAAAAAATTCTATCTATTTCATCTTTCTAGCTAGCGTCTTCAAATTTAGTGTTATTTGGGTCTTACGCAATTTCGGTTTTTGTTAAATTTTGGGTGCCACGCCCCCTTCGCCTCCAATTTGTAACTCCCGTATATCAAATACTAGAAACTTGTGCTTTGGCACATACATACATATGGATGACATGATCACGCCCAACAAGTTTGATCAAAATCGTTACTCTAGAAAAAAAGTTATTAAACATTTAATTTCCCATAGCATTGCCATGCAAACAGCAGCCAAAGAACAGCTGACGCAACGATTTGCGCTTGTGAGTGCTTGCGCCTGTGTATGTGTGTGTGTATGTGTTGTTTGTAATGAACATATATATAAACTTATGTATATTAAAGAAACGGAGATTGTTTGGAATTGCGGTTCTTCGCAGGGTTCAGGGTATACCCTAGTCGAGCGGTCTCGACTAGAGTTTTCTTACTTGTTTGTTATTTATTTTAATTTTCGTAATTTTTATTATCTTATAATTAAATTACATTTAATGTTATAAATATATGATTGAAAAACTGGAGTCACGAATTTTTTTATGATTTATGGCAGGAGCGAAGGGGGTAGGGGAGTTTCTCTTTCACAAATATTTACTGTATGTTATCTAAATTCATCTCTAATACCCATTAAAAAATTTCAGCGCTCTATCTTTACGGGAAGTATTTTTGGCCCCCAGCCCCATATAAGCGAACCCACTGAGCTATGTGATATCGTAATGAAACTTGGCGTGTGTGTTTAATATGTTGTTTACCACATTTTGTATGAATTTGGTTGAAATTGCCCAACGAACAAAGATTTTTCGGTACTAAAACTATTTTTTCGACCGATCGTTCGTATGACAGCTATATTATATCATTTTTCGATTTGCCTAAATTTCTCAAAGTATTTTTTTAATATTAAATTAAATTTTTGGTGAAAATTTCATTACGATATCACCACTAGAAGTATTTTTGGCCACGGCTCAGTGCAAGCGAAGCCACTGTGCAGTGCCGCCGGCACGCACCTAAACGAGGCACAGCGAGGACCCTGGAAGGCCACAACCACTCCACAGCCAGAAATAAGGACACGAGAGCCGAGTTTTGCAGGGCTCGCTTATTCGAAGGTTGCCAAACAAGTGCGCGAATGGGGCTTCCGATTTGATGGCACAGCGAAGCCACTGGAGTTTATGGAGCAGGTGGCCTGAATCTGGATCTGAACCCGAGGGCGATGCCGAAGCTGCTCAAAGAAATGGCCTTGAAGTGGTAAGTGGCCAAAAACCAACACTGGACTTCGTGGGAAGCGTTCGTGAGCAGCTGCGCTATGAGGACTTGGAGAACGATCGAGAGAAGTTGAGGCAGCAACACAGGCAGATCAAAACCAGATTGATGGCTATAGGCGACGCTGTCGGTGGAAGTCACCAGCGTGGAGGTGAAGCCCAGAAACCAGATTGAGGCAAATCCGAAGCCGGCACCGCCACTTCATGAGGATATGGAGGTGGACGAGTTTCTGAGGAATTGGCCAAATACCAGCCAATCAAGGGGACCACTGCTTTCACCGAGCACCGGATCACGATGCACGACAATCGGCCGATAAAGCAGCGATACTTCCCAAAGAATCCGAAAATGCAGGCGGAGATTAAAAACCGGGTGGATGAACTCCTGGGCAAAGCATGCATAGAACCCTCGAAAAGCCCACACAGCGCACCCATAGTAATGGTGCGGAAGAAAAATGGCAAATGGTGGCTGTGTGTGTACTTTCGGCAGTTAAGCAGCCGATCCATAAAGGATGCATATTCACTGCCTCGGGTGCATCATATTCCGGACCAGTTTCGAGAGACTCGTTACATCACGAGCATGGACTTTAGAATGGGTATCGGCAGATGGCCATGGAGAGGGCGAGCCGACCACTAACGGCATCTACAGTCCCAGGAAAGGGGCTGTTCCAGTGGAAGGTGGTACCCTTCGGTTTCCATTCGGCACCAGTAACGTTCCAACTTGTGCTGAACCAAGTTATTGGCCCAGATATGATGCAGCATGCTTTTGCATATCTAGATAACATCATCGTCATCGGGAGGACACGCCAGGAGCATATGAACAACCTGCGAGAGGTGTTCCGGTGGTTGAGAGCTGGCAAATTGATTATCAACATCGACAAGTGCATTTTTTCAAAAAGGAGCTGAAGTATCTGAAGGTGACTGAACATGGCATCCGTACGGACCCAGAAAAGATAGCTGTGAAAGGTATCATGTGGCAGTGGACCGACTAGCGTCAGAGGGTTTTTGTCTTGGCGTGGCCGGATTTCTCAAAGCCGTTCCGGCTACAAACGGATGCGAGCACTTATGGGCTCGGGGCAATCCTGATGCAGGCTTCCGATGATGGAGAGAGGGTCTTCTCATATGCCAATATGACACTGAATTACGCGGAGCGGAACTACTCAGCGACATGGAAGGAATGCCTGTCTGGGGCATCCGAAAGTTGTGGCCATACTTGGAGGGCTATCACATAGTGGTGGTGACGGATCTCATGGCTCTGAAGTGGCTCAACTCCACCGAGAGTCCTTCAGGCAGGATCGCCAGATGGGTATTGGAACTAAAACAATTTGACTTTGAGATCCGGTACAGGAAGGGAAAGCAAAATGTGGTAGCCGACGCTCTGTCGCGATACGGGAACAGTATTCAAACAAACAACAGTGTCAGTAACTGTAGCGAATCCGCTCCAAACAAACAAAAACAATGTCAGCTGTAACTGTGATGGTAACAGGGATAGGGCGCCGTCGCAAACAACAACATTCACAGCTGTACAGAGCGGGTCACAAAGACGAGCGAAAAAGACAGACAAAACGGACACCACAACACACCTAGATTCGCGTATGCTTACGCGTTTACGGAACGCACGCACACTCTCAAGCCAAGCGAGATGTTGTTGCAGCGGAGAGAGAGAGCATAGAAGAAACGAAACAGGTGAAAAGAGACTGGACAGTTACGAGTACGCACAACAACTATGTTAAGACATAGGGGTTCAAGGGCCTAGCACAGAGTCCAATGAGCTCTGGCAGCTGAGCGGCGATCGCTACACACGAGACGAGCCGAAGCTGGTGTCGCGAGCGCAAAGCGAAACGCATGCAGCTGTGATGAGAGAGAGTGGCAATTAGACAACAAAAACAAGAGCGTATCGCACGAGCATATTCAAAACCCCCAATATTCAAAACGAGCAACCACCAAACAGCTGTTATGTGCAAGCATAGCGCAGATATGAGTGGCGCCAAATTTGAAACGCCAAACAACTTAAACACCAGAGTTTTCGTGTTTCCCGAAGAAAGAGGGGAATGTGAGGAGCATTATATGTAGGCACTCCTCAACCTATGTAATTGCATGTATTTGCTGTGCATTTATATGGGTGGGCGTGCAGGAGCATAAAGTGTTCCACACAGCGACGAGAGTACGGTAAGAGCGACCCTAGCGACTAGAAAGCGACTAGTTTTACTCGCAGGCGTATACCGGTGTTTCGGCCAATGAGAGGCTGCCACGCGATCGGGCAGATTTGGCGTAGCACAAAATGAGACGATGTCGCCGTTAATGTGGACACGAGGAGGAGACAGGCGCCACTACAAAGAGCCGAGGCAAGTGAAAAGTGCCGAGAGTCCACGCGAGTGAAAGTTAGAAAAGGACAACGAAAGACAACGAGAGACATCAAGAACATCGTGGGACTTCTACAAGGATATTCATAGGAGTATCCTGGAAGCATAACACACCGCAGCCTTAAGGACATAGGTGCGGCCGGCAACTGGTGCTACGAGCAGCATAACCTGTAACATGAGTGTGAGGTTAGTGAGAGTAGCCGTGCGCAAGAGCGTATGAATATTGAGACGCTGTCTGGAGTGCCAGCGAGTAAATCCAGTTGTAGGAGTGCCTGTGGTGATCCAAGCGAACCGCTGGAGAACACAGTGCGAATCCTGGCGTACCCTGGAGTGTCCTGCACTGTTGCTGATTTGAGTTTGAGTTTATTCGTTGTTAAAATTATTTAAGTTATTCTCTATTGCAACTATGTCATCATGGCCAGGAGAGCCAAGTACGAATTTCCAAGCTGTTCCTGGGGGCATTTATTGATCTTGCGTGTCTAGCTTTATTTGAATACAAGGAGTGAAATGTGTGGTATAAATCCGATGGTCTTAATTCAGTGTATATATGATTTGATAGTCTGTCTAATGCGTTTATTTATTCTTGTTGTAGAAGAAGTAATTTTACCTCATCCGTTATGAAGGGTTAGTATGTGACTATTCGTTTAGTCATTTCCACTCTTGGGTGTACTCCCAGCATCCTGTAGAAAAGAATAATTTTTATAACGCTTTTGTGTAATACTTTTCTTTATTCTGTTGCTCTTTTAATTTGGTTATATTATCTTTCCGAGCCTGTTCATATTGTAAAGGCTCTGCGGTAATCTTTCTGCAAAGAAAATATCCAGTGGAAGTTGTTTATTGACTGAATGTATGGATCTATACAGTAGATCTGCGAAGTTTCTGTCTATGCCTTCTATTTCAAGCAGGGCTCGAAAATTACAGTTGAGCATTTAGCGTAGTCTTCGAATAAGAGTTTTCATTGACTATTTGACGAAAATGATCGCGAGCGACTGAAAGAACGGGTCTTCGCTCAGTTCGCTTGCGTTCGGACTACAACCGTTTTTTCCTTTCTCATTGCTTTCGGTCAGATCGCTAACGCTTGAGTGACATTAAGAAAAAGGTCTTTGAGCGACTGATGCATATTCATTTAAACGATTTAAACGTACTTTGTGTAGGGTATTACTCCAAGTATCTTACATTTACGAAATAGTTTAATTTTTAATGATATCATGTTTAAACTGACACATTTAACTGCGCTCGCACGGGCAGTTCTAACTACACCAGCAACTCATTTCCAGCCCTACTGTAGTATGTTCACATATCGAATGCTCACTGTACTCAGTGGAATGCATAAATATTAATATGCCTGAATATTGGCTACAATATTCATATATATATTGACTCAATTATATATATTTATAGCACTTGCGGTAATACGATCGCTCTTGAGTGCATTCACCTAAACAGTGCTGACTCGGCATACTTGATATACGCTACGGCCCCGTAACCTCCTCTGTCACGGCGACTCTCGTCGCCCCTAAGAAATATATTTAAACATTTATAAAAATAAAGAAAAGAATAGCGCACATAAAGTGGCTTCTATACTTAAATCAGCCAACACCCCCCTGGGCCACCGCCTATAAGTTACAAGAAAAGCTTGACTTTCTTGTAACATTTAAAAACAAAAAGCCAACATATCCCGCTCACTCAGAAATTACAACAACCGGTTCTACAATAAAACCTCCTCATCCCAAGGATATCCCAAAGAAGTGCAAGGAATGCCCGGCGGACAGCCCTGGACCATTGGAGACTGCGCACTGCAAATACACGTGCTGCAGGAGGACCAGCGCCGGCTCTCCCCCCGGAGCGAACAGACGGACAGACGGCTTGTCATCCTGATCAAGAATATATATACTTTATGGGGTCTGCCACGCCGCCTCCTGCCTGTTACACACATACACATTTCAACAAAAACATTATCCCTGAATTCCCATTTTCAATGGGTTCAAGGTATAAAAAGTAATGATAATTTTGAAAAGAGACATTTAATCTATATATAAAAACATATCCGTGGTACCCAATGTCATTTACCAGTCCGGACAGCTATGCCTCAGTTCACAGCATTATACGGTCAGTGATATTATTGAACTAAAGAGAATTGATGATAGAGGCATTCAAGGGAAATTTAAAATAAACAAGTAGGAAAACTCTAGTCGGGGGTCCCGACTAGGAGATACCCTAAACCCCGCGCTATCTGCGTTTTTTAAAATACTGCATAATTAGCATTTCGTATAAACGCACAGAAAACTAAATTCAAATCATTTTCAATTGTTTAGCCAATAGCGCCATCTATGGTTCGATGGAATAGCGCCATCCATGTTTCGATTTATTGAACAGCTGATAATTAGCAAATCATAGCGCCATCTATTGGAAATATGTACACTAAAACTTGCGGGCTTTAGAAGTTTCTAAATGCACGCAGCTCAATGTGTATGTGTGTATGTGTGCACATGTATAGGAGAACAATTTGCTTTGCGTTGCTGGTCACGTGTTTGGCCGATTGGCCAAACGTTTTGTTTAATAACTTCTGCGCGAATTAATGGATTTGAATGAAATGTTGAGCTTATGTTCAACATATTTTATTACATTTTCCAATTATTAAAAATGTAAACCCATTCATTTACTGGCTTTGAATGCAACTAACCTCAATTTAAATATTTGGGGAAATTTGGAGCCGGTATCCAAAATTTAACAAAAACCAAATTAGATAAAAATAAATATAAAACTTACAAAAAATTTGGGGACTCTAGCTATAAAGACGTGGGAGATATAATATTATAACTAACATTCGATAATGTTTTTAATCGATAACAATAAAATTAAAATAGTTATCGACTTTTTTTAACAAACTCGATCTTTTCGTGCTATTCACGGACCTACATAAAAAATTTCAAGTCTCTAGCTCTTATAGGTTCTGAGAACGACGCGTTCATACATACGGACAGACGGAGGGACGGACGGACGGACGGACGGACGGACAGACGGACAGACGGACAGACGGACATGGCTATATCAACTCGCCTTGGCCTTCTGCCTGTTACATACATACGCCTTCCAACAAAAACATTATACCCTGATTTTCCCATTTTCAATGGGTTCATGGTATAAATAGAGAGAAGCTTAACTGTAAATAGTATATGTCGGAGCGTCGTTATTCTTCTCCATGGCTTTAACTAATAGCGCAGCGAGTTTCGATAGGAGAACAATTTGCTTTGCGTTGCTGGTCACGTGTTTGGCCGATTGGCCAAACGTTTTGTTTAATAACTTCTGCGCGAATTAATGGATTTGAATGAAATGTTGAGCTTATGTTCAACATATTTTATTACATTTTCCAATTATTAAAAATGTAAACCCATTCATTTACTGGCTTTGAATGCAACTAACCTCAATTTAAATATTTGGGGAAATTTGGAGCCGGTATCCAAAATTTAACAAAAACCAAATTAGATAAAAATAAATATAAAACTTACAAAAAATTTGGGGACTCTAGCTATAAAGACGTGGGAGATATAATTTTATAACTAACATTCGATAATGTTTTTAATCGATAACAATAAAATTAAAATAGTTATCGACTTTTTTTAACAAACTCGATCTTTTCGTGCTATTCACGGACCTACATAAAAAATTTCAAGTCTCTAGCTCTTATAGGTTCTGAGAACGGCGCGTTCATACATACGGACAGACGGAGGGACGGACGGACGGACGGACGGACAGACGGACAGACGGACAGACGGACATGGCTATATCAACTCGGCTTGGCCTTCTGCCTGTTACATACATACGCCTTCCAACAAAAACATTATACCCTGATTTTCCCATTTTCAATGGGTTCATGGTATAAATAGAGAGAAGCTTAACTGTAAATAGTATATGTCGGAGCGTCGTTATTCTTCTCCATGGCTTTAACTAATAGCGCAGCGAGTTTCGATGCGTAGGCTTCACGATTCAAAATTGAACTGACTGCCTTTTCGTTTCTCTGCCCCGCAACGAACCACACTCAGCGTTGTAGCGCTGTCGTCGCGCTATAACGGAACTTCTTAAAGCGACAAAATGCAAAGGACCAATCAGAGCGCAATTAGCGGCTTAGTATGATGAAATTAGGAATTCTGGTAATAACCAGAATTCTCATACACACACAGCGCGTACGTGCAATACGCAGGAACAATCACATACAGAATGCAGCAACATAGTTTGCTTCGACACGGCCATCCTGACCTTGACACGTCCTCATGTAATATGCCAAACATTAACTTCAAAAATGTCTTTGTAATAGATTTCAAACTTCATTCATCGTCTCTTTTAGACGGATATCCAACCAATAATCATCGTTTCTCTTAAACGGATAACCATCTGATAAAATATTCAGTTCAACATTTCTTCGTACAAACTTTTTACATTTATTCTTAATTAAAACAATTGAAAACATATTTCTTTCAATTCAATTCAATAACTTCACCTATGCAGGTTACAAAAATAAAACACGATGCTTGTTTTCATTACATAATATTTTGCCAAATTGTCGATTTTACATTTTCTTTAACTAAAATTCCAAATTTAATTCAAAAAGAAACAATCATCATCTCACTTGGACGGATAACCTTCGTCTCACTTGGACGGCTCACTATCGTCTCACTTGGACGGTTCACTCTCAGCTTCTATCAGACCATTTAACGGGCCTGGACATGTCCCTCTGGAAGTTTTCTTGTGTCCTCGTGACAGTATTTATATAATCGTTTACTCGATAACGACTTTAACATGTATCTGTCACCGTCTAGGACTTTAACTACCAAAAATGGACCCTTGAATTTTGGGTCTAGTTTTGTGTGGTGTCTCTCCTCGTTCTTGAGGAGGACTTATCAAATAGATTTTTGTTGTAAAAGGCTAAAGATTTCATACTGCTACTTGCTCGAGCCCGTGTGGAGTCTAAGTCGACTTCCAATTCTGTGTCCAATGGAGGAAACAATCCAAGAGGTCGACCTTCTTTCCCTATTAACATTTTTAAGGGACTGGCCTCAGTTGCCCGATTTGTTGTGCAGTTTAAAGCTAGCTGCACCTCGCCGAGAGCATCTTGCCAGGGCCTTTGGCAAAAAGTAAATAAAGTGATAAATGCGCTATAGAGTCTCTGACAACAAAGCAGCAAAATAAATTGATAAAAAAATAAATAAATAAATAAATAAATAGTTAATAGGTTCTTGAGCGTGCTCATAACGCGCTCAACTTGTCCATTAGCACGACTTGCCCCAGTCGCGATTAAATGAAGTTTTATGGTAAACTTTGTCAAGTGTTTTTTGCAACCGAGGTGCATGATTGACTCATGTACCTGGTTAACTACTGACCATCTGAAATTTCGGGGCACAACTGGCAAGCATCATGTCTTACCATTTTTTTTGATTTTACGAAACAACATCCCTTTTCTCAAATTATATGTTTTACTTACTTCATTTAGTAGGTCATTTGAATTCAGTTTACTGACAAGGGCAGCAATATCCGGGTCCAATTGCTGTTCGGCAACAACCAAATATTTGAGATTTCTGCTATGTTATTCGCTTCTCGGGACTTTTTTTTTTCAAAATTAATTGTTTCTGAGTAACTGGGTTTCAAACTTGAAAGATTGTAAATAAGACCACCAGCGATGAACTCTAGGAGTTAAGTCTATTTTGGTTCGCGATGCCTTTAACGAGTTACAATCTGTATAAACCACAAATTCTCTGCCCATCAAGTAGTGACGGAAATGTTTAACGGATGCAAATACTGCCAGAGTTTCAAGCTCATAAGAGTGGTACCTAGACTCGGCTGGCGAAGTTGTTTTACTAAAATATTCTACAACGTAAAGCTTATTGTTAATTCGATGTAAAAGCATGACACCAAATCCGATTGAGCTAGCGTCGGTGTGTAATTCTATAGGGCATTGCGGGTCGAATATTACCAGAACTGGTTCGTTTGTAAGAATAGTCACAATTTTCTTGCGAATGCTTTCCAACTCAGTAGTCCACGCAAAACTTTCCCTTCCTGATGTTAGGGAATACAACGGCTTTATGACTTGAGAGAATCCGGGTACGAATTTGCGAAAATAGGATGCAAGACCAATAAACTGTCGTACACCAAAAACCGTCTGTGGCGGTGGCAACGATGTTAACGCAACAATCTTTCGCGAGTTTGGTCGAATTTGCCCTGCTCTTACCTCATATCCCAGATACTGAACGACTGCTTTTAAGAAATTACATTTGTTAACATTAAAAATGAATCCAGCATCTGTGAGAATGTCTAGTACTATTTTTAACCTTTCCAATCCTAATTCGACTGTGGGTGACACGATTATGATATCATCCATGTAAACAATCACGTATGAATAGGCCAAGTCACCCAAGGCACGCATGACTGCCCGTTGGAAAACGGATGGCGCATTTTTGAGTCCGAACGGCATGGTCAGGAACTCATATTGACCATCCGGGTTCCCAAATGCAGTGTATTCTATTGAATCAGGGTGGATAGGAATTTGGTGGAAACCACTCGCCATATCAAGACACGTGAAGTAATTTGCGCCACGCAGCCTAGCGATCTGGTCGCTAATGAGCGGCAAAGGGTACCTGTCTGCGATTGTGTTAGTTTAACTCTCTGTAGTCGACACAAAGTCGGTCTGTACCATTTTTCTTCTTGACAAGCAGCATAGGACTGGCAAAAGGGGAGCAGCTGGGTCGAATGATGTTGCATTTAAGTAACTCACTTAACTTTTCTCGGACAATGTCTCTTCAGGGCTAAGTCTACAGGGCCGGCGTTGTACAGTTTTGGTTGGATCAATCAAGCGAATTTTCATTTCCCCTGTCGTGACTCGTGTGGATGGTGCCCCTTTTACAAGTGCAGTGGAGTAATTCTCAAGCATTTTTATTAGTTTGTCTTTATCAGCCTCGCACAATTCGGTATCAAGATTTGTAAGGTCAACTGGTTCCCTATCTATTGAGCAAGTATTTACGGCTTTGGCTTTTACTACGTTAAACTGGTTTTGTGATACAGTGACATTAAATCCTTATTTAAGAATTTCGCGGCCAATAACAATGTCGCTTTTCAAATGATTATCTTGCACTACATCGAACAATATTTGAAGTGCGTTCTCATTTATGGTGACCTGGCTTAATATTTGTAAGGTGCTATATATGCCAGCATCACCTATACCTTTTAGCATGATAATGCTGTTAAAACGCTTACCAGCTAGCTTACTACATATTTTCTCTTTAATGAGTGAACACTCTGCGCCAGAGTCAAAAGAAATTGGGTAAATCTCACCGAGTTGCATCATCACTCCAGTTGGCTCTGGTACAAAGCACTGGTTCACAGTCTTCCGTTGGAATGCTCCCTGTGTATTTGTTGATTCCTTTTTCTAGCATTGATTTGCGAAGTGTCCAGGCTGGCCGCACTTGAAGCAAGTAACAGTTGGCCTGTCTCGCTGAGATGTCGCGTCGCGCCCCTTTGTCGTATTTTGGCTCTGCACTCAGCAATTTTATGCCCTGGTTTGCCACAGAAATGGCACACTATTGTCAATACTCTCCTCTTCTTGGCGTCAGGTCCAGGTCCGGAGTCGTCATCACGGTCGGCATTGCGATGTTTTCCAAAGGTGAATGCGCCTAGTTCGGATTGCAAGTCACTTCTAGTTTGAACTTTTGACGTGAACACAATCCGTTCCAAGCGGTTATTCACATTGGCTAAATGCGCGAGCACAATTGACACAGCAATTTCTTCGATGTTTTTGTTTTTCCAGTTGGAAGTTAGAGTGGTCACCAAACGGCTAGCATAAACCGCAAGACATTCGCCGTTAGTTGGGCGACTGTTTAGTAGATTTAGAAACATTGCCGACGACGTTTCACTATTTTCGTAGCGGCGGAGGAATAATTCCTTAAATTCAATCCACTTAATGCCGGGATATGCAGTTTGAGTTAGCCACTGTGAGGCACTGCCCACCATAGCTTCGCTTAGTGCCATAATGAGTCTGCTTACTTCTAGGGGCTGTTCCGTTAATATAATGTCAGCTGTGGTGGACCACTTTGAGGCATCTGCCAAAGTGACGCCACGAGTCTGCTGTTGCTCGCGTATTGACGCTTGCATGGTTCTTGCAAGCTCCAGCAGATTCTGGTTCTGCATTTGTAAAATTATGCGCCACTGATCCTCTGAGAATGCAGGAGGTGGTGGTGATCCCACTTCTGATGTCGGAGCGTCGTTATTCTTCTCCATGGCTTTAACTAATAGCGCAGCGAGTTTCGATGCGAAGGCTTCACGATCCAAAATTGAACTGACTGCCTTTTCGTTTCTCTGCCCCGCACCGAACCACACTCAGCGTTGTAGCGCTGTCGTCGCGCTATAACGGAACTTTTTAAAGCGACAAAATGCAAAGGACCAATCAGAGCGCAATTAGCGGCTGATGCAATATTTCTTAGTATGATGAAATTAGGAATTCTGGTAATAACCAGAATTCTCATACACAGCAATACACACACAGCGCGTACGTGCAATACGCAGGAACAATCACATACAGTATGCAGCCACATAGTTTGCTTCGACATACATATACACAAGTAAGAGTGCTCTAGTCGAGACTGCTCGACAAAGAGATCCCCTGAACCCTGCGAAGAACTGCGATTCCTAAGAGCCGCTAACATTCTCCGTTAATTTTATATGTATGTACATATGTAGCAAGCAATACATACACACACACAGACGCACGCACAAGAACACACACAGACGCATGCACAAGCACACAATCTGCTAAATGTGCATTATGACTCATCAGCTTCGCTGCTGCTGCAAGACGCCGATAATATGATTTTAATATATTTTTCTAGCCGAACGATTTTGATCAAATTTGTTAGGCGTCATCATGACATTCATATGTGTGTATGTGCCAAAGCACAAGTCTCTAGTACTTGAAATACGTGATTTAGCAATTTGAGGCGAAGGGGCAATTTGAGGGCGTGGCATCCAAAATTTAATAAAAACCGAAATTGCAGAAGGCTCAAATAACACTAAATGCAAAATTTAAACTAAATGCAAAATTTTAACTAAATGAAGATATCGGGTTTTGATCGATAACATTAAAACGATGATAGTTATCGAATATTTGAAACAAACTCGATCGAATCGTGATATACACGAACTTCCAAAAAAATTTGAAGTCTCTAGCTCTTATATCTTCTGAGATCGACGCGTTCAAACATACGGACAGACGGACGGACAGACGGACGGACAGACAGACGGACAGACAGACAGACGGACAGGGCTAAATCGACTCGGCTTCTCTCCCTGATCAAGAATATATATACTTTATGGGGTCTGCCACGCCTCCTTCTGCCTGTTACATACATTTTCACAAAACCATTATACCCTTTTTTCCCATTTTTAATGGGTTCAGGGTATAAAAATAATATTGCAGTTCTTACAAACTGCAGCGATGACTACCGTGCAGTAGTGAAACAACTAACCAATCGAGGTCTAAAGTTTCACTGCTATCAGTTAAAAGAAGACAAGCCCTACAGAGTTTGACTAAAAGGACTCCACTCGAGCACAGACATTGAAGATATAAAAATGATCTAGGCTTAAAGGGCCACAATGCTGTCAATATTTGCAACCCGCGTAGCCGAATCGATAAAATCCCTCTAAATATCTTCTTCGTGGATTTGGAACAAGCAACAAACAATAAGCAAATTCACGGTTGGCGTATTGTTGCCCGTCAAAGGTGCACTGTTGAATTACCAAGGAAATTCAACGATTTGACCCAATGCCACCGCTGCAAGGAATTTGGGCGCACAAAGCGCTACTGCCCCAGAGAGCCCACGTGTGTGAGTTGCGCCGGGAAGCACGACTCTAAAGACTGCACTCGTCCAAAGGACCAACTTCCAATCTGTGTCCATTGTGAAGAGCAAAACACAACCCCATAAAAGGTTTTAACGCTGCACAGCGCCGCTTCGAAATTGCACAGCCGCAGTTTCCGAACAACACTATGAACGATACTGCACTACCAGGGAGTGGCATATCATATGCCCAAGCAGTTAGAGGAAAAAAATCAAACCAGAACCTTGCAAGCCCGATGCGGGAATTATGGAGATTCTGCAACAGCAGCAGCAACAATTTGAAGTAATCCATGCAGAACTTAGAGCAATGCGAGAGGTGCAAGCCCAACAAGCAACAGTGATGACCAGCTTAATGGCTCTAATCACTAAGCTCAGCTCCAAATAATGTCCCTACGCGAAGGAATATGGAACGCTAATGGCTTGCGCAATAAAGCGCAGGAATTAGCAGTTTTTCTCCTACAAAAGGACATAGATATAATGCTCATTGCAGAAAGTCGTGAATGCCCGACACTTAAAATTCATGGGTATGAGCACTATCAGGCCCATGGTAGAGGAACAAACAGCTTCGGTGGATCATCGCTCTTGGTTCGATCAACACTGGTACATACATCTCTACTTCCTCATGCCAACACAACACTGCAGTTTTCAACCATTACAATTCCAACATCAATTGGAGAAATAGATATAGTTTCGATCTATTGTCCACCAAACAGTGATCTTTACGTGGAGGATATCAGTCAGATTCTAACCCGAAGTAACAACAAAAGTAAATTAGGAGGCGACTGGAATGGATGGCTCCCATTTTGGGGAAGCAGTAGGTCAAACCAGCGAGGAGAGGAAATATTTGGTGCAATTCAAAGGTGTCAATATTCCATTCTGGCTACTGGAGCCCCTACACGCTGCCCAACAAACGGGCAATGTCCCTCTGCAATAGACTTCGCAGTATACAAAGGCATCTGCGACCGACAACTTAGCATTGAAGATTACTTGAAGATGTCATCTGACCATCTGCCGCTAGTTGTTACAGTTCATGCGCAGCCATAGCTCTTTCCATCCAGACAACGGCTCCTGCCTGCAGGATCGAATCTGGCAATATTTAAGCTTGCTCTGCGATCGTCACTGGACCCGGAAATTGAGCTACGCACTGCAGAAGATGTGGAATACGCAGCAACTAAACTGCATGACGCGATAAAAGAAGCGGCGTACTTAGCCGCACCACTCTCTCGATCAACACAAAGTCCATCTTTATACAATACAGCCCTCACCCCGCAGGCTTAAAATCTTCTTGAGTATAAAAGGTGGACAAGGAGCCGATGGATCCGTACCCGGACAGAAAGCAATAAGAGAAGATACAATGAAGCCACCCGACAGCTCACAGAAGTCCAGGCGTATTAGTGAGGCACTAGAACGAGCGGATGCTGTCGGTGCAGAATTCCAGCTGTGGCGATATACATGTAATAATAAAAGACAGCCACTACGTCGTCATCCTATTCGTAATGCTACTGGAGTGTGGCTTATGGGAGACGAAGCTCAAGCTGAGGCATTTGCTGACCACCTAGAGGAGCAATTCTCGCCGGTGATAACAACTGGTCCAGCATAACTAGAAGACATACGAGAAATAGTGAGCTCTCCTATTGGAGGATCTCTAGCAATCGAGCCATGCACAAAGGAAGAAGTCCTCAACCTTATAAAAAAGGTAAAAGTTAAAAAAGCGCCGGGACATGACCGTATAGATGGCAAAGTACTAGGGCCCTGCCAAGTTCAACCATTGACTTTTTCGTAGTGCTGTGGTTCGCATTCAACACTTTCAAGCTTGCTGGAAACGTGCTGAAATAGTCATGATTCCGAAACCTGGCAAACCCGAAAAGGAAATAACTTCCTATAGACCAATCAGCTTGCTACCGGTACTCTCCAAAATATTCGAAAGAATTTTGATGCGTAGACTGCTGAACGAACTGAGAGAGAGAAACGCTATACCAGATAACCAATTTGGATTTAGGAGACAGCACGGCACGCTAGAACAAATACACCGAGTGGTCCAACACATATTAGGCGCGTTCGAAGAAAAGGAATACTGAGTGCAGTATTTCTAGACATCAAGCAGGCATTCAACCGAGTCTGTCCGTATGTATGAACGCGTCGTTCTCAGAACCTATAAGAGATAGAGACTTGAAATTTTATGTAGGTTCCTGTATATCACGAAAAGAGACTAGAGACTTGTGCTTTGGCACATACATACATATGGATGACATGATCACGCCCAAAAAGTTTGATCAAAATCGTTGCTCTAGAAAAAAAGCTATTAAAGATTTAATTTCCGATAGCATTGCCATGCAAAGCAGCCAAAGAACAGCTGACTCAGCGACTGGCGTTTGTGTGCTGCTATGCGCCTGTGCGTGAATAAGTCGCTGTATGTTTGGCTTCGTAATGAACATACATATACATATGAATATAAGAGAAACGAAGAATGCTTGGAGCATTGCGGTTCTTCGCAGGGTTCAGTGCGTATCACTTCCCAGTCGAGCGGTCACGCCCTAGAGTTTTCTTACTTGTTTAATGTGCGTTTGGGCTAGCGGAGTCCCCATCGTGAGTACGCTGGACAAGAGACTGACGTACGGTGCCACATAATCGCAGTTATAAATAATCCTTTTAGATTCAAAACTTAGCATGCCAAGGTGCAAGATTTTTATAACTTGAATTGGCACCTCTTCACCATCTGGCTTATGTGGGCACCGTACGTCAGATCTCTTGTCCAGAGTGCACTCACAAGATAGTTTACTTTAGTCGTAGCCGCTCGGCTATTGTATGTCCGAACTGTGAGTACCGTCCAGAGCAGTCACCTTTTCTTATTGTGAACGTGATGTGCACTGATTTTTGAGTAAGTTCACAGCGATGCTCCAGGCGTTTGTGCCATCTATGGAGCTCGTGTAGATACGTTTGCATCTTTATGGAGGCAACATGTGGCGACTTATTCCGACTGAGAATAGCGGTATCATCAGCATATGTAGCGATCAGCATACCATTATTGGATGGAGGTAGCGGCATGTCAGCGGTGAACAGAGTGTATCCATATAGGGCCATGTACGCTGCCTTGGGGCACACCGGCTCTGACGGAACGAGTCGACGATGTTGCTTGCCCCTTTACCACTTGAAAAGTTCGTTCCGCTAGATATGAAGCCAATATCTTGAAAGAGGAACTGGGTAGAGTGTCTTTTATTTTCTTTAACAGGCTCATGCCAAACTCGGTTGAATGCCTGCTTGATGTCTAGAAATACTGCACTCAGTATTCCTTTTCTTCGAACGCGCCTAATATGTGTTGGACCACTCGGTGTATTTGTTCTAGCGTGCCGTGCTGTCTCCTAAATCCAAATTGGTTATCTGGTATAGCGTTTCTCTCTCTCAGTTCGTTCAGCAGTCTACGCATCAAAATTCTTTCGAATATTTTGGAGAGTACCGGTAGCAAGCTGATTGGTCTATAGGAAGTTATTTCCTTTTCGGGTTTGCCAGGTTTCGGAATCATGACTATTTCAGCACGTTTCCAGCAAGCTTGAAAGTGTTGAATGCGAACCACAGCACTACGAAAAAGTCAATGGTTGAACTTGGCAGGGCCCTAGTACTTTGCCATCTATACGGTCATGTCCCGGCGCTTTTTTAACTTTTACCTTTTTTATAAGGTTGAGGACTTCTTCCTTTGTGCATGGCTCGATTGCTAGAGATCCTCCAATAGGAGAGCTCACTATTTCTCGTATGTCTTCTAGTTATGCTGGACCAGTTGTTATCACCGGCGAGAATTGCTCCTCTAGGTGGTCAGCAAATGCCTCAGCTTGAGCTTCGTCTCCCATAAGCCACACTCCAGTAGCATTACGAATAGGATGACGACGTAGTGGCTGTCTTTTATTATTACATGTATATCGCCACAGCTGGAATTCTGCACCGACAGCATCCGCTCGTTCTAGTGCCTCACTAATACGCCTGGACTTCTGTGAGCTGTCGGGTGGCTTCATTGTATCTTCTCTTATTGCTTTCTGTCCGGGTACGGATCCATCGGCTCCTTGTCCACCTTTTATACTCAAGAAGATTTTAAGCCTGCGGGGTGAGGGCTGTATTGTATAAAGATGGACTTTGTGTTGATCGAGAGAGTGGTGCGGCTAAGTACGCCGCTTCTTTTATCGCGTCATGCAGTTTAGTTGCTGCGTATTCCACATCTTCTGCAGTGCGTAGCTCAATTTCCGGGTCCAGTGACGATCGCAGAGCAAGCTTAAATATTGCCAGATTCGATCCTGCAGGCAGGAGCCGTTGTCTGGATGGAAAGAGCTATGGCTGCGCATGAACTGTAACAACTAGCGGCAGATGGTCAGATGACATCTTCAAGTAATCTTCAATGCTAAGTTGTCGGTCGCAGATGCCTTTGTATACTGCGAAGTCTATTGCAGAGGGACATTGCCCGTTTATTGGGCAGCGTGTAGGGGCTCCAGTAGCCAAAATGGAATATTGACACCTTTGAATTGCACCAAATATTTCCTCTCCTCGCTGGTTTGACCTACTGCTTCCCCAAAATGGGAGCCATCCATTCCAGTCGCCTCCTAATTTACTTTTGTTGTTACTTCGGGTTAGAATCTGACTGATATCCTCCACGTAAAGATCACTGTTTGGTGGACAATAGATCGAAACTATATCTATTTCTCCAATTGATGTTGGAATTGTAATGGTTGAAAACTGCAGTGTTGTGTTGGCATGAGGAAGTAGAGATGTATGTACCAGTGTTGATCGAACCAAGAGCGATGATCCACCGAAGCTGTTTGTTCCTATACCAAGGGCCTGATAGTGCTCATACCCATGAATTTTAAGTGTCGGGCATTCACGACTTTCTGCAATGAGCATTATATCTATGTCCTTTTGTAGGAGAAAAACTGCTAATTCCTGCGCTTTATTGCGCAAGCCATTAGCGTTCCATATTCCTTCGCGTAGGGACATTATTTGGAGCTGAGCTTAGTGATTAGAGCCATTAAGCTGGTCATCACTGTTGCTTGTTGGGCTTGCACCTCTCGCATTGCTCTAAGTTCTGCATGGATTACTTCAAATTGTTGCTGCTGCTGTTGCAGAATCTCCATAATTCCCGCATCGGGCTTGCGTAGGTTCTGGTTTGATTTTTTTCCTCTAACTGCTTGGGCATATGATATGCCACTCCCTGGTAGTGCAGTATCGTTCATAGTGTTGTTCGGAAACTGCGGCTGTGCAATTTCGAAGCGGCGCTGTGCAGCGTTAAAACCTTTTATGGGGTTGTGTTTTGCTCTTCACAATGGACACAGATTGGAAGTTGGTCCTTTGGACGAGTGCAGTCTTTAGAGTCGTGCTTCCCGGCGCAACTCACACACGTGGGCTCTCTGGGGCAGTAGCGCTTTGTGCGCCCAAATTCCTTGCAGCGGTGGCATTGGGTCAAATCGTTGAATTTCCTTGGTAATTCAACAGTGCACCTTTGACGGGCAACAATACGCCAACCGTGAATTTGCTTATTGTTTGTTGCTTGTTCCAAATCCACGAAGAAGATATTTAGAGGGATTTTATCGATTCGGCTACGCGGGTTGCAAATATTGACAGCATTGTGGCCCTTTAAGCCTAGATCATTTTTATATCTTCAATGTCTGTGCTCGAGTGGAGTCCTTTTAGTCAAACTCTGTAGGGCTTGTCTTCTTTTAACTGATAGCAGTGAAACTTTAGACCTCGATTGGTTAGTTGTTTCACTACTGCACGGTAGTCATCGCTGCAGTTTGTAAGAACTGCAATATTATTTTTATACCCTGAACCCATTAAAAATGGGAAAAAAAGGGTATAATGGTTTTGTGAAAATGTATGTAACAGGCAGAAGGAGGCGTGGCAGACCCCATAAAGTATATATATTCTTGATCAGGGAGAGAAGCCGAGTCGATTTAGCCCTGTCCGTCTGTCTGTCTGTCCGTCTGTCCGTCTGTCCGTCTGTCTGTCCGTCCGTCTGTCCGTCTGTCCGTATGTTTGAACGCGTCGATCTCAGAAGATATAAGAGCTAGAGACTTCAAATTTTTTTTGGAAGTTCGTGTATATCACGATTCGATCGAGTTTGTTTCAAATATTCGATAACTATCATCGTTTTAATGTTATCGATCAAAACCGATATCTTCATTTAGTTATAAAATTCTATTTAATTCATCTTTCTAGCTAGAGTCTTCAAATTTTGCATTTAGTGTTATTTGAGCCTTCTGCAATTTCGGTTTTTATTAAATTTTGGATGCCACGCCCTCAAATTGCCCCTTCGCCTCAAATTGCTAAATCACGTATTTCAAGTTCAAGAGACTTGTGCTTTGGCACATATGAATGTCATGATCACGCCCAACAAATTTGATCAAAATCGTTCGACTAGAAAAAAAGTTATTGAACATTTAATATCTCATATTATCGGCGTCTTGCAGCAGCAGCGAAGCTGATGAGTCATAATGCACATTTAGCAGATTGTGTGCTTGTGCATGCGTCTGTGTGTGTTCTTGTGCGTGCATCTGTGTGTGTGTATGGTTTGCTTGCTAGATACATATAAAAGTAACGGAGAATGTTAGCGGCTCTTAGGAATCGCAGTTCTTCGCAGGGTTCAGGGGATCTCTTTGTCGAGCAGTCTTGACTAGAGCACTCTTACTTGTTTAATGTGCGTTTGGGCAGCTGATCCACTTGCTCCTTTGCTTCAGGCTGAGCAGGTAGTCCCTGGTTCCCCGTTCCGCAGCATACGTTTGAATCGCAGATGAATTGGCGCTGAAATTGGCCGCAAGGTCTGCCAACGTACGAGCCGCACCCACGAAATTGGTGGCATTGTCGCAGTATAGCTTCCTGACAAGGCCACGTCGACCAATGAACCTAGATCAGCACATCAAAAAGGTGGTATAGGTTAGATCAGTTACAAGCTCTATATGTATAGCCTTAGAAGTGAAGCATACGAATAAGGCAATATACATTTTAAAGGGCGCTTTACCCCGAATCCCCAACGAATCTCAAATTGGACCACAAAAGTCCACTCCGCTGATCTCAAAGGGTCTGCTCCCTTGTAAACGATCAGCGGGAAGGTAGTTTCGGCTTATATCGAAAGCAATGCACCCATTTTCTCACCAATGCACTGCACACCTCTCGAGCATTGATCACCCAGATCTGTTGCCGAAGTAATCCCATCAGGACCATTGGATAGGCATGACAGAGCGATGCAAATGCTATAAATAGAGTGTGACAAATCGACACTTTTTAGGCAGCAGCAAGGGGAACTTGGCATTATGCGCTAATGGCGCTTTCATCAAACGACCTCCTACCCGCACCAAGCACACGACACGCTTGCCATGCTGATGAGAGTGCAGGAATGATGTCAGTTTTTGAAGAGACGGTTGCAAAACTGTTGACTTTTTTAATTTGTCAATTTCTTGAGCGAATTCTGTATGCTGAATCACAGATACTGCTGCAAGAAAGGCGAAACTTAATTCAGAAGCTGAAGGAATAAACATGTTTTGTCGCTCCTTCCATTGATGAAGCGGAACATATAAGCGATTATGCGGATCAGCCTTGTAAATGAAGATGTAACTTCTATTAATGACGTGATGGAATTCACGATCTCCTCAACCGCAACCGTAGTAAAGGCAGCTCTACGCTATGTGAAGCGGTTTTTTTATTTTGTTTTCCTTCTTTACACAGAGGCTGAACTCTCTGGCTCCGTTTTGAGTCTATGTTCGTCAAATTCGAGAGCAGACAGAGGTCAATGTCTTATTATTTTGACAATATATATGTATGTACAAACAACCAAGTTAAGCATTATTTATTGATAGGCAAACACATATGTACATAGGTTTACCTGCAATCGACCTTTCTTGCAAAATTAAGAGCCTCACATATAGGTGTGATCTGTCAGCCAATGAGTTGGACCGACGCATACAGATTAATAAACGTCGAACATGATAGCTCAGAAGAAGAACAGATCGGGTGGTGTAACCGAGAACAAATAGACAGAGAACAAATAGATAGCGACATGGACCATAACCAGATTCAAGCCCTTGTTAACAATGCCGTCAGTCAGGCAATGACTCAGCAACGGACCCAGTTACAGGCTCAAGTGAACGCAAATGCGAAGCCTACAGGTAGCAGCTCCTTCTATCGTCACATACGAAAAGGTTAGACCCGGGACCGCTTGCGATATACCTTTGGACATTATAAAGTCCGTACCAGTATTCGCAGGGAAACAAGACCAGTATGTCGCTTGGAGACATGCAGCCATAAATGCCTACGAGCTGTTCAAGCCGTACGATGGTAGCAGCACACATTATCAAGCCATTTTTAGCCATTATTAGAAACAAAATAAAATAACGCAGACAAGACATCCCTACGCCTACTAAGGCAGCAGCTGGACATGACCAGACAAGGGGATACAACGCTCATGCAGTACTACGATGAGGTTGAAAACAGGCTGACCCTGGTGACTAACAAGATTGTGATGTCACACGAACAGGAGGGAGTCGACCTTCTAAAAGACGAGTTAAGAGCCGACGCCCTTCACACATTCGTAGGGCTAAGAAAATTGCTCAGAGCTGTAGTGTTCCCGACCCAGCCGAAGGACCTCCCATCTGCTCTAGCACAAGCCACCGAAGCCGAGGCAAGCATTGAGAGAAACATTTTTGCAAACTTTTACGCCAAAGCCATGCAAGAACGGTCACAAGCCAACGAAAGCGGTAAGGCTCGCAACTATAGCAAACCCGAAAAGAACAGTAGGGACGGCGGACCAGATAGGAACCCCCATTACAGGCATAGGAAAGACACCCAATAAGAATAACCAGGTAGGGACAACCAGGCGCAAGCCCCACAACCGATGGAAGTAGACCAATCCCTCAAGTCTAGGCAAAATGATGACCTCAGTCAGCACAAGCCAAATGACTACAATGTCACCAAGAGGAAGAATACCTCTGAGAGACAAACAGGCCCGAGACGTCAGCGCCTCCATAATGTCGAACAACAGGATTCTTTTGAAGACAAGGCTGCTTATGACAAAATGAATGCTCCCGGCTACCGTTCATTGAACGACGCTTGAGAACTCTAAAGATGTTAATCGACACTGGCGCGGCAAAGAACTATGTAAAGCCCCTAAAGGAGCTAAAAAGCATATGCCGCTCGCCAAATCATTCTCGGTGAAATCCATCCATGGTTCCACCGAAACTAACAAAAAATGCTTTATGGGCATTTTTAAACAAACGGCCCCATTCTTTTTCTTAGACTCTTTCACTTCATTTGATCCCATAAGAGGATTCGACCTGTTAGCATAGGCCGGGTCAACTTGAATTTAGCGGAGAACAAGCTAGAATACCAGGGCATTACCGAACATATCCAATACCACTGCTGTTCTGATGTTACCTTCACTAATGTCAACGACATCATAGTTCCTGCCTCCAATAAAAAGGAGTTCAAGAACATGATACTCAAAGGAAGCTTTTTCTACGGCAGACGAAGCCTTGCCATTCAACACTGCCGTCACGGCCACTATCAACACGATAGACAATGAGCCTGTTTAAGTCAGATCTTACCCAACCCTTATGGGCGTTGCCGATTTCGTAAAAAACGAAATCAAGCAACTACTGAAAGACGGCATCATTAGACCTTCAAGGTCGCCGTATAACAGCCCAACCGGGTGGTTGACAAAAAATGCACAGATGCCTACGGCAACCCAAAAAAGAGACTGGTGATAGATTTCAGGCAACTGAATGAACGAACCGTCCCCGATGCCTAGCATTCCCATGATTCTAGCGAACCTCGGAAACGGTAAGTACTTCACCACCCTTGATCTAAAGTCAGGTTACCCCCAAATATACCTTGCGGAACAAGACCGAGAGAAAACATCGTTTTTTGTTTGTGGAGGAAAATATTAGTTTTGCCGCCTACCCTTTGGTCTTAAAAACGCAGGTAGTATATTTCAGAGAGCAATAGACGATGTCCTCAGAGAACACATTGGGAAGATATGCTATGTCTACGTTGACGAAGTCATTATTTTCTCAAAGAATGAACCTGACCATGTCCGCCACATAGGTACGGTGCTAAAATGCCTTTTCGATGCGAACATGAAAGTAAGCCAAGAATAAAATACCTTCTTTAAAGAAAGCATAGAGTATCTCGGCTTCATTGTGAGTAAGGACGGGACAAAATCAGATCCTAATAAGGTCAAGGCAATTCGAGAATACCCTGAACCAAAATGTGTCCTTATTGTGTGCGATTCTTCTTAGCAGTAGCAAGCTACTACAGAGTTTTCATCAAAGACTTCACAGCCATAGCTCGCCCAATAACCGACATCCTAAAAGGAGAAAACGATTCAGTAAGGAAGCACAGATCAAAAAAATCCCTGTCGAGTTCAATGAAATCCAGCGTAGCGCATTCGAACGCTTGCGCAACATTCTAGCGTCAGAAGACGTCATTCTCATGTACCCTGATTTTAAAAGCCCCTTTGATCTGACCACTGACGCCTCAGCGAATGGCAGACCTATCACTATAATATCTCGCACCCTGAGAAACGCCCCCACCTTTGCCGTTGCCGACAAAAACACCAACGCAAAGATAAAACGTTGGAAGGCGTACATCGACCAACATAATGCCAAGGTTTTCTATAAACCAGGCAAAGAAAATTTCGTAGCAGGTGCTCTTTCCAGGCAAAATCTTAACGCCCTACAAAACGAACCTCAATCAGACGCTGCCACTGTGCACAGCGAGCCATCGCTGACCTACACGGTTGAATCAACTGACAAACCACTAAACTGCTTCAGGAACCAAATCATCCTAGAGGAAGCACGCTTCCCCCTGAAACGTAATTCAGTGCTGTTCCAAAGCAAAACTCGTCACCTGATTCATTTCACTGAAAAAATAGCATTCTCAAAACACTTAAAGAGGTCGTGAACACTGAGGTCGTAAACGCCATACATTGCGACCTACCCACATTAGCAAGTTTACAACACGAGCTAATCTCTCATTTTCCGGCTACTAAATTCAGATATTGCAAAAATTTAGCCCAAGATATCACAGACAAAAATGAGCAATAGAGCGCATAGAGCTGCCCAGGATAACGTGAAACAGGTCCTTCGTGACTACTATTTTCCCAGCTTAGTAAAAGAGGTGGTCGCTAACTGCAGGGTTTGCACCCAAGCAAAGTACAATAGGCACCCCAAAAAGCAAGAGGTTGGCGAGACTCCCATTCCAGACAACCCGGGAGAAATGTTGCATATCGACATTTTTGCGAGAGACAAAAAACACTTCTTGACCTGCATCGACAAATTTTCCAAGTTTGCGATAGTCCATCCTATAATGTCTAGAACGATAGTCGATATCAAAGCACCCCTGTTACAAATTTTTATATGTTCCCAAACATTAAAACAATATATTGCGACAACGAGGCCGCTTTTAACTCAGAAACCATCACCTCCATGCTGAAAAACAATTACGACATCGACATCATAAACGCCCGACGTTTGCGCGGATCACCGACTTTTCCCACGCAAACTACATCCCAGTCATAGACGAGGTCGTACTAGTGTTCGAACATCGCGAATAATTGAGACACACTAGTAACCTTTCCGAATGCGTCAGTATGCTTGACGAATCAGTAAAATTGTCCGATTCCTTCCCACAGTCGCACATGCGCAAATTGTTAGACGTTGACTTAGAATGCATCTTAGAACCCTGTTGTCAGTCCTGGTGAGGAGCCTCGACTTCTTAGGGGCAGCATTGAAGGTCGTAGCGGGTACACCAGATGCCTCAGACTTCTTAAAAATATGAACAACTGAGGGTCAGTTAATAGAATCAAACTCTGGACAGATAGCAATAAATACAGAAACTCAAAAACAGATAAACCGTTTAACTGACACAATAAACTCTATCATAAAATCTCGCAAAAGTAACATGATTGACACCCTTCACCATTATGAGGCGCTCTTGGCAAGAAATAGAATGCTTATCATGGAGGTACAAAATTTAATTCTTACAATCACTTTGGCAAAGGTAAATATAGTAAACCCCACGATCCTTAATCATGATGATTTGAGTTCACTAATCAAACAAGATATCTCGATAGTTAGCTTAATAGAAGCGTCTAAGATTAGAGTCCTTCAGTCCGATAATGTAATACATATATTAATAGCTTACCCTATGGTCAAATTTAGGTGTAAGAAAATAATCATCTACCTGGTGTCGCACCAACATACCATCCTACGACTGGACGAAAACACTTTGGCAGAATGTAAACAAGACACGCTTGCCGTCACCGATTGCACCTACACTACTCACAACACGTTTTGCGAAAGATCATCGCGCGAAACCTGTGCACGAGCCCTACTTGCAGGAAGGGCTGCCCAGTGCCATTTCCAGCCCAGTCACCTATCAGCAATAATGCCTGTGGATGACGGGATCATCATCGTCAACGAAGCAATGGCCAGCATCCGCACCGACGATGGCCCAAAGATACTCACGCATGGAACTCACCTGGTAACATTCAACATTAGTTAACCAGTAACACCATAGCAACTAAGTGCTATTATGTAAGAAATGCTGATGCGCCAATTTGTGGTTCAATGCTCTGCACCAGGATTACTACACAACACTTCTTATGTTGAAGCGCTGTGTAGCCAAGAATCCGCGGAGTCGGCATGCCGGCTGTTGCTGATGGCATGATGCATTCTAGTTCTTAGGGCGGATGTTTCGCCTCTATGTTTAGCTTCAGTTGAAATTATAATAAAGAGCGAACAAGTCGCCTTATATCACACTCCGGCCATAGCCGTTAATATCTTTTATTTCCCACATAACACTACTGAGCCACAAGGCCAGTAGGCAGCAAGTCAAGTCCTCCAACGTATTCGTCCTAATTAGTGAGTTAAATGACTAGTTAGTTATTCTGCGGACCAAGACTACTGCTAGTCCGCACCCACACTGGAATCATCGTGGGACTCATACGACGACAATAGATAATTTAGACTCTGGGATATCTAGTACTGGTTTCCTTGATGCACTGCAAGAAGGTGGAATCGCAAGAGAGTCAGAGGTGTAGAAGGCGCTAATAAATTAGGAGACACAGGTATAGAAGGTGGTAAACATGGAGTCTTCCCAATATTATGCCGACGGTCTAATCATATTCACAGCTAAATTTTAGCGCTATTTTACACTTTCCAATGAAATCAGCTTTTTCGTTCGTATAACACTTGAAGAGTACCCATGCCGGAGGATAACTGGGCGTTCTTTTTTAAGTGACACATCCAAGTCACATTCCTCCTTAAGGTCATAGGCAAGTGCCCGTCCTGTAATTGAGGATTTTGGTCAATCTTGCGCCTAATTAGGTGGCCTTCTCGACTCTATATCTTCCTTTTATGCCCACCTGTACCCATTTCTTCGAGTCGATATTCGTTTTCCATGCGATTTATAACATAGTAAATGGTTTTCCTTAATACAGATGACTTATAAAATAATTCTGAAACGGATTTGGTCAACCTATGATTACAATAAATCAATTGGACCACATCAAAGCTTAATATTTTGTCAGTCATTTTAAAAATTAAAGTAATTCAATTTAAGATGAGTGCCCTGCTAAATTTCATATCCAAATTGAAAGATATGCAAAACGAAACTGTATTAAGAGACGCACGCACAAAGCAAAAATTACTGAAAAGTCCCATTGTTTCTAAGAATTAGCGTAAATCAGAATTGGAAAACGCAATGTGTAAACAGTTTCTTGACAGCATAAAATAAGTCATCAAAGTTTTTGTTATTTATTTTGTTACACATTGTTATTTTTGCAATCTGGTTTTGACAATTCAAATTAGAATTGATCATTAAACACCTTAGCACTAAGGTAATTTCAGAAATTTTAACTAAAATCTTTTATTTTTGCATCTAAAATCAAAATATATAATTTTTTGCAGTGTGTAGTATTTCTTGACAAACTGTATACATTTTGTAAAAATTTATTTGTTTTTCCAAACAAATTAGACAAGACCACCGTAAGCCGTCACAACCAATTTTAGCAGTGAACATTACCTTATCGTAGTTGCGCCCTGTAAGGCCAGCACATTTAATGTGCATCATATTCTCACACAACCAGCAAATAACAAATTGCACTTGGGTAGAATCAGAAGTTTGCCGCATAGAGCAAGTTTTTTTGCAACACGTCATATTGGAATTAAACAAACCAAAACGGAAAACAAGTAAGAAAACTCTAGTCGAGACCGCTTGACTAGGGTATACCCTGAACCCTTCGAAGAACCGCAATTCCAAGCAATCTCCGTTTCTTTAATATACATAAGAATATATATATGTTCATTACAAACAGAACATACACAGACACATACACAGGCGCACACACACAAGCGCCAGTCGTTGCGTCTGTTTGCATGCCAATGACATGGGAAATTAAATGTTTAATAACTTTTTTTCTAGAGTAACGATTTTGATCAAACTTATTGGGCGTAATCATGTCATCCATATGTATGTATGTGCCAAAGCACAAGTCTCTAGTATTTGATATACGGGAGTTACAAATTTTAGGCGAAGGGGGCGTGGCATCCAAAATTTAACAAAAACCGAAATTGCGTAAGGGCCAAATTACACGAAATACAAAATTTGAAGACTATAGCTATAAAGGTGAATTAAACAGAATTTTATAACTAAATGAAGAAATCGGTTTTTAATCGATAACATTAAAACTATGATAGTTATCGATTATTTGGAACAAACTCGATCGAATCGTGATATACATGAACCTACAAAAAAATTTCAAGTCTCTAGCTTTTATAGGTTCTGAGAACGACGCGTTCATACATACGGACAGACGGACATAGCTATATCAACTCGGCTTGTCTCCCTGATCAAGAATATATATACTTATGGGGTCTGCCACGCCTCCTTCTGCCTGTTACATACATTCCAACAAAAACATTATACCCTGAATTCCCATTTTCAATGTGTTCAGGGTATAAAAACCAGATCAAGCGCTAGATTCAGATAATTTGTGATTGAGTTCATCTGAGACATAGAAATCAAAGTAATTCAACAAGGAAAAATGATCAAGCGTAGGAATAAGGGAACTTAAACTAGGATTCGAGATCCAAGAAGTGTTCGGTACATTAAAGTCACCCAACACCAGAAAGAAATCATTATCCTTTACATGTCCATAAATTTTTTTAATACAAATCATATGTTGCGCATAAACTTACACATCAGAAGAGGGGGATAAAGAGGGAACAAACTGTAGGAGAAATGGCCATAGTGTTGTTTGTAGTTTGAGCAACAGATGGAGATACAGGAGTTGGAATCAGTATAGACTCTGGGATATCTAGTACTGGTATCCCTGATGCACTGCAAGAAGGTGGAATCGCAAGAGAGTCAGAACAAGGCATAGAAAGGGCAAATAAATTAGGAGACAACTGAGAAGCGGTCGACATCTCAGCTTGAGAAGATATTAAATCATATTGACTTAATAATTTATCACTTACTTCAAGTTCACTAGACAACTGTTTTGATATATTATTAATTTTAAAAAATTTAACCCAAACCGAGTTATACATTTTAGAATTATTTATTTGTTGTTCCAAACAAATCGGACAAGACCACCGTAAGCCGTTACAACCAATTTTAGCAGTGAACATTACCTTATCGTAGTCACGCCCTGTAAGGCCAGCACATTTAATGTGCATCATATTCTCACACAACAAGCAATTAATAAATTGCACTTGTGTAGAATCAGAAGTTTGCCGTATAGAGCAAGTTTATTTTGCAACAAGTCATATTGGCAATTGGGATTAAGCACACCAAAACAGAAGATTAGACAGAAAAGAAATAAGCGCAAGGCAAAGAGACGATTTATGCGTTGAAAAAAGCAACCTACAACAACAAAAACGAAAGATTAGATAAAAATAACGAACAAGCGCAAAGCAAAGAGAGGATTAATGCGTTGAGAGAATCTGCTCACAACAACAAAAACAGCTGATAGCACACAACAAAAAAATGAGTGCAAACGAAAAAGCAAAAAGAGAAGCAATGAAAATGAAATGCAGAATGCAAGTAAAAACAAATTACCGACGCTACATTACACTTCTCTAAATCAAACAAAAATCACCGCGGATTACACACTGTACCAACGCACAACAATGAGAAACGGCACAAAAACCAAAATCAACAGTGAAAGAAATTTAATACATAATAAAAACACTAAAAACAAAAATAAAAGCCTCGGAGACAAAAAGCACGTCAAGAACTTTAAAGCTGAGAACTATCTCCGGACATTTTGGCCTTTTTTTTTATACCCTGAACCCATTGAAAATGGGAAATAAGGGTATAATGTTTTTGTTGGAAGGCGTATGTATGTAACAGGCAGAAGGAGGCGTGGCAGACCCTATAAAGTATATATATTCTTGATCAGGAAGACAAGACGAGTTGATATAGCCATGTCCGTCTGTCCGTCCGTTAGTCCGTCTGTCCGTATGTATGAACGCGTCGTTCTCAGAACCTATAAGAGATAGAGACTTGAAACTTTATGTAGGTTCCTGTATAGCACGAAAAGATCGAGTTTGTTTCAGAAATTCGATTACTATTATCGTTTTATTGTTATCGAATAAAAACGAAAATCTAAATAAGGCTATAAAATTCTATCTAATTCATCTTTCTAGCTAGAGTCTTCAAATTTTGCATTTAGAGTTATTTGTGCCGTACACAATTTCGGTTTGTTAAATTTTGGATGCCACACCCCCTTCGCCTCAAATTTTTAACTCCCGTATATCAAATACTAGAGACTTTTGCTTTGGCACAAACATACATATAAATGACATGATCACGCCCAACAAGTTTGATCAAAATCGTTGCTCTAGAAAAAAAGTTATCAAACATTTAATTTCCCATAACATTGCCATGCAAACAGCAGCCAAAGAACAGCTGACGCACCGACTTGCGCTTGTGTGTGCTTGCGCCTGTGTCTGTGTGTGTGTATGTGTTGCTTGTAATGAACATACATATACATATGTTTTATAAAAGAAACGGAGAATGCATGGAATAACGGTTCTTCGCAGGATTCAGGGTATACCCCAGTCGAGCGGTCTCGACTAGAGATTTCTTACTTGTTTAAATTGGCATCACTGGTGTATATACGTGTGGTAAATCGGAAAATGAATTTTCCTGTATCTCGGAAACACTACTTCTAGAAATGCTAGTGAGTTGAGATTTGCAATGAACACTCACGTTGACATCCCAAGATCAAAAAGCTATGGCGGATATATCTACGCCCTTTGGGGGCGGGGAAAATCGGGTCAAACTATCTTCTACAGTTTTTAATCTAGAATACCTAATTTTAGTACGTTGGTTACTTTTCTATAAAAATAGCCCAAAAAATTTATGTCTTTGCGTCAGCTGTTCTTGGGCTTCTTTTTGTATGGCAATCCTATGGGAAATTAAATGTTTAATAACTTTTTTTCTAGACAAACGATTTTGATTTAACTTGTTGGGCGTGATCATGTCATCTATATGTAGATATGTGCCAAAGCACAAGTCTCTAGTACTTGATATACGGGGCTTACAAATTTGAGGCGAAGGGGGCGTGGCACTCAAAATTTAACAGAAATCGAAATTGCGTAAGGCCCAAATAACACTAAATGCAAAAAGCTCTAGCTATAAAGATGAATTCAATAGATTTGTATAACTAAATAAAGATATCGATTTTAATCGATAACATTAAACGATGATATTTATCGATTATTTGGAACAAACTCGATCTTTTCGTGCTATACAGGAACTTACATAAAATATTTCAAGTCTCTAGCTCTTATAGGTTCTGAGAACGACGTGTTCATACATACGGACAGACGGACGGACGGACAGACGGATATGGCTATATCATCTCGGCTTGTCTTCCTGATCAAGAATATATATACTTTATGGGGTCTGCCACGCCTCCACACTTGGGAGCCCAGAGTGCCATTCCAAACCATCAGTTTGGCTTTAGGAGGCAGCATGGAACACCTGAACAGGTCCACAGAGTCGTACACCACATTCTTGAAGCGTTCGAAGAGAAGATGTACTGCTCAGCCGTCTTTCTGGACGTCAAACAAGCGTTTGATCGAGTCTGGCACCTTGGATTTCTGCAAAAAGTGAGAGCAGCTCTACCTGCCCCATTTTTCACGCTGATATGCTCATATTTGCATGGAAGGACATTCCATGTAACCAGGGGTCAGGCTCTCTCTACAGACTCACCGATCAGAGCTGGAGTCCCTCAGGGAAGTGTTCTTGGCTCTACGCTGTACGTATTGTACACAGCAGACATGCCAACTCCGCAGTCCAATGGCACCATCATTGCGACCTACGCAGATGACACTGCCATTCTGTCGCGAGATACTTCGGCGCAAGAAGCCTCTGCCTCGCTGCAAACATTTCTGCAGTCTTTTGGTTCCTGGGCCAAAAGATGGTGCATCTTTATTAACACTCAGAAATCTGTGCACACCACCTTTGCCACCAGAAGAGGTAACTGCCCAGAAGTGACACTAGGATCCCCAATTCCTAGCGCCACAAAAGCCTGTTATCTGGGAGTCACGCTAGACCGGCGTTTAACTTTCAACGCCCATATTCGAAAAGTGGCCACTAGCGTCAAGATAAAATTGAAGAAGCTTGACTGGATGCTGAGAGCTTCAAGTAAATTGTCGCTCAAAAGCAAAACCACCATCTACAAGGCCATAGTAGTGCCAACATTCCTGTATGGAATCCCAGTATGGGGCTCGGCGGCGAGGACCACGACCAACAAAAGTCAAACTCTGCAAAACAAAGCTTTACCAAGGCTTACTGGTGCGAGCTGGTTTGTCAGAAATTCAGTGCTGCATAAAGACTTAAAAATTCCAACAATTGCAGAACTCATTGGGCGACACAGCTCTAGATATGCGGACTGACTAGAAGCGCACCCAAACCAGCTCGCATCTAATCGGGCCAACAACCGAAGAAGGAGAAGATTAAAGAGAATACATCCCCTCGATCGTCGTGGAATTTAAACCCTATATTTGTTTATGTTAAATACTAGATTAATACATACAGGCGTACCTGCCTAAAATTAAGCTAAGGTAATTTAAGCGATAACTCCGCTAAAGAGTCAAAGACAACAAGCGGTAAATAATAAATGAAAAAAAAACAAGTAAGAAAACTCTAGTCGAGACCGCTCGACTAGGGTATACCCTGAACCCTGCGAAGAAACGCTATTCCGTGCATTCTCCGTATCTTTTATAAAACATATGTATATGTATGTTCATTACAAGCAACACATACACACACACATACATAGGCGAACGCACACACAAACGCCAGTCGGTGCGTCAGCTGATCTTTGGCTGCTGTTTGCATGCCAATGACATGGAAATTAAATGTTTAATAACTTTTTTTCCAGACGAACGATTTTGATCAAATTTGTTGGGCGTGATCATGTCATCCATATGTATGTATGTGCCAAAGCACAAGTCTCTAGTATTTGATATACGGGAGTTACAAATTTGAGGCGAAGGGGGCGTGGCACCCAAAATTTAACAAAAACCGAAATTGCGTAAGGCCAAAATAACACTAAATGCATAATATGAAGACTATAGCTAGAAAGATGAATTAAATAGAATTTTATAACTAAATGAAGATATCGGTTTTTAATCGATAACAATAAAACGATGATAGTTATCGAATTTCTGAAACAAACTCGATATGCGCGCCCTATACAGGGACCTACAAAAAAAATTTGAAGTCTCTAGCTATTGTAAGTTCTGAGATCGACGCGTTCATACATACGGACAGACGGACAGACGGACAGACAGACGGACAGACAGACAGACAGATGGACAGGGCTAAATCGACTCGGCTTGTCTCCCTGATCAAGAATATATATACTTTATGGGGTCTGCCACGCCTCCTTCTGCCTGTTACATACATACGCCTTCCAACAAAAACATTATACCCTGATTTCCCATTTTCAATGGGTTCAGGGTATAAAAACAAAAAAAAAAAACAATTTACCAAACTAGAACAAGTAAGAACGTTGCTGTCGAACGCAACCGACAGCGAAATACTATTTCACGTCCCAGCAGCACATAGGGGCATTCATCACATTATATTTTTTTTTAATTATTTTAATTTTTAATTTAATTTTTAATTTAACCTTAAATCCCCACTGTCGCCGCTTAAATTAGCTGCAGATTAAAACTTTTCATTGGAGGTGGCGAGACAGTTTCAATTAGGATCGAAGCTTAGAACCCTTACCTTAGAAAAAACACGCACCTAAATCGAGAGAGATAGCATCTCTCAAAATGAGAGAGGTGGCATCTCTCAAAATGAGATAGGTGGCATCTCTCAAAATGAGAGAGGTGGCATCTCTCAAAATAAGAGAGGTGGCAACTCAGAAAATGTGATATAAGTTCGTTGGCGAGCGTAGAGGTGTGGGCTCGAACCCCGGCGCAGTCATGTTGATATTTTTGTTATATTTTCTTTATTTAGTTATTTTGTATTTTAAAATATTCTTTTTAAACACATATATATAATTTGGCAAATCAAAAGACAAGGTCAAAGGTCACAAAATCATTGTGGCGCGTTACTGGCTCAGAAGCTGCAGATGTTTCAGTTTTGATTTGCCACGCCCCCAGTGGCCGTAGACAAATAATTTCTGACATGTGCATAGAGTGGGCGTTTAAGAATTTAACTGTAAAGTTTGGATGCTTACATTCGAAAAATGCGAAAATTACAGGGTATTTTTCTGTATGTCACGCCCCTTTTGGGGCGTAACAATAATTTTTGGGGAATCGGTAGAGGAGGCCCCCAGAAACTTAGCATCCAATTTTGAAGCTTCTAACGTTAAAACTGTGGGAGATATCAGCTGATATCAGTTGGCGTAGATATATCCAAGTATATATATCAAGTCTCAAATCTCTAGCATCAATAGTGCTCAAAATATAACGAAACTAGTAAAATCACTATATATTCCGATCCGGTTTACCACGCCCATAGTGGGCGTGGCCATAAAAATTTTTGGGCGATCTTTATAGTATAGTAACCCACGTGCCAAATTTGGCACGCTTTACTAGCGTTACTAGCGTTCTAGCTTTAAAACTGTAGACGATACAGTTTGACCCGATTTGCCACGCCCCCAATGGGCATAGATATATCCGCTATAGCTTTTTGATTTTGGGATGTCGACATGAGTGTTCAGTTAAAATCTCAACTTTCTAGCCCTTCTAGAAATAGTGTTTCTGAGATACAGGAGAATGCATTTTCCGATTTGCCACGCCCCTAGTGGTCGTATCGGGAAAATCTTGACACTTTAGCAGACGAGGGTATACACGAGTATATATTTCAAATTTCAAGTCTCTAGCTTCAGTAGCGTGGAAATGGCTTGCGTTCATACGGACAGACGGACAGCATGACGGACATTGCACAAAACCAATATACTATATCACTAAGTGAAATAGTATAACAAGTAAGAGTGCTCTAGTCGAGACTGCTCGACAAAGAGATCCCCTGAACCCTGCGAAGAACTGCGATTCCTTAGAGCCGCTAGCATTCTCCGTTACTTTTATATTTATGTACATATGTTGCAAGCACACACACAGACGCACGCACAAGAATACACACGGACGCACGCACAAGCACACAATCTGCTAACTGTGCATTATGACTCATCAGCTTCGCTGCTGCTGCAAGACGCCGATAATATGAGATATTAAATGTTTAATAACTTTTTTTCTAGTCGAACGATTTTGATCAAATTTGTTGGGCGTGATCATGTCATTCATTATGTATGTGCCAAAGCACAAGTCTCTAGTACGTAGCAATTTGAGGCGAAGGGGCAATTTGAGGGCGTGCCAACCAAAATTTAACAAAAACCGAAATTGCAAAAGGCTCAAATAACACTAAATGCTAAATTTGAAAACTCTAACTATAAAGATGAATTAAATAGAATTTTATAACTAAATGAAGATATCGGTTTTTAATCGATAACATTAAAACGATGATAGTTATCGAATATTTGAAACAAACTCGATCGAATCGTGATATACACGAACTTCCAAAAAAATTGAAGTCTCTAGCTCTTATATCTTCTGAGATCGACGCGTTCAAACATACGGACAGACGGACGGACGGACAGACGGACAGACGGACGGACGGACGGACAGGGCTAAATCGACTCGGCTTCTCTCCCTGATCAAGAATATATACTTTAAAGGGTCTGCCACGCCTCCCTCTGCCTCTTACATACATTTTCACAAAACCTGAAAAATAACAAACAAAATATTTAAATAAAAACACTTGTGTGTTCAGCAACGTTATAATTTATTGGACAGTTCGGCGCGGAGAGGCTGGCAGCGTCCGTGCGGTGTATACGAACGAAATTCTGTAACTGGTTTGTCGCTCGCGACAGCTGCACTGCCGAATGCAATTGTGCGCTTGCATGCTAGCTTACATTATAAGAGAATTCATGTTTACTTAACTCTAATACTTCATTTTAAGTCTCTTAACTAATATTTACTTGTACTCTTAAACTAACTTAAGCTGTGATTCAACAAAACCATTATACCCTTTTTTCCCATTTTCAATGGGTTCAGGGTATAATTATATATTTGCAAAAAGACGAAGATCAAGAGGAAGAAATTTTAAAAGCCCACAACAGAGTACATAGGAGCGCGTTTGAAAAGCAAAAACAGTAAAGCAATGAAGGGTATGCAAGGAAGAAAAGTATGATAGGCATCCAACAAACCCAAACTAAAAAGAAACGCCAATACCTCATATCTACATATATAAACATTTATTCCTTTGAAAAACACTTTGTATTCACCGCAATAGACAAATTCTCAAACCTCGCGCAAGGGAGAATTGTTTAATCCAATTGAATAGAAGATATTTGGCAATCACTAAATTACATTTCATTCTACTATGGAATACCAAAATACGTATCTATTACGATAACGATAAATCACTCAATTCAGCCTCAATCTCGTTCATTATGAAAGACCAGCTCCCATTGAAAATGGGAATTCAGGGTATAACGTTTTTGTTGAAAGGCGTATGTATGTAACAGGCAGAAGGAGGCGTGGCAGACCCCATTAAGTATATATATTCTTGATCAGGGAGACAAGCCGAGTCGATTTAGCCCTGTCCGTCTGTCTGTCTGTCTGTCTGTCTGTCTGTCCATCTGTCCGTTCGTCCGTCTGTCCGTATGTATGAACGCGTCGATCTAACAACTTACAATAGCTAGAAACTTCAAATTATTTTTGTAGGTCCCTGTATAGGGCCCGCATATCGAGTTTGTTTCAGAAATCCGATAACTAATATCGTTTTATTGTTATCGATTAAAAACGAAAATCTAAATTCAGCTATAAAATTCTATCTAATTCATCTTTCTAGCTAGAGTCTTCAAATTTTGCATTTAGTGATATTTAGGTCTTACGCAATTTCGGTTTTTGTTAAATTTTGTGCCACGCCCCTTTTACCTCAAATTTGTAACTCCCGTATATCAAATACTAGAGACTTGTGCTTTGGCACATACATACATATGGATGACATGATCACGCCCAACAAATGTGATCAAAATCGTTGTGTGTGTGTATGCGTTGCTTGTAATGAACATATATATACTTATGTATATTAAAGAAACGGAGATTGCTCGGAATTGCGGTTCTTCGCAGGGTTCAGGGTATACCCTAGTCGATCGGTCTCGACTAGAGTTTTCTTATTTGTTAATAAACATTTTTTAGCTAATTTAATATTTAAGTTTTAGAAAACATCTGAAAAATATTTGTATATCTTTGTAACAATAATAAAAGCCATCCAGATGTTTATATGAAAAATGTGTTAGTTAATTACAACTGCAATGAAATATGTGTTTTATTGCTTTAATATTTCATTTGTAATTCGCTAAACGCCAAGTCTTGCGGTGGTTGTCATTAGTGAGATGGGGGCACAGTAGAGCTCAAGGTTTTTATACCCTGAACCCATTGAAAATGGGAAATCAGGGTATAATGGTTTTGTGAAAATGTATGTAACAGGCAGAAGGAGGCGTGGCAGACCCCATAAAGTATATATATTCTTGATCAGGGAGAGAAGCCGAGTCGATTTAGCCCTGTCCGTCAGTCTGTCTGTCCGTCTGTCTGTCCGTCCGTCTGTCCGTATGTTTGAACGCGTCGATCTCAGAAGATATAAGAGCTAGAGACTTCAAATTTTTTTGGAAGTTCGTGTATATCACGATTCGATCGAGTTTGTTTCAAACAATCGATAACAATCATCGTTTTAATGTTATCGACTAAAACCCGATATCTTCATTTTGTTATAAAATTCTATTTAATTCATCTTTATAGCTAGAGTCTTCACATGCATACATATGGATGACATGATCACGCCCAACAAATTTGATCAAAATCGTTGCTCTAGAAAAAAACATTTAATTTCCCATAGCATTGCCATACAAAAAGAAGCCCAAGAACAGCTGACGCAACGACTTGCGCTTGTGTGTTCGTGTGTCTGTGCGTGTGTGTGAGTGTGTTGGTTTTACTGTTCGTACATATGCATGTGTATATAAAAGAAACGAAGAATGCTTGGAATAGCGGTTCTTCGCAGGGTTCAGGGTATACCCTAGTCGAGCGGTCTCGACTATAGTTTTCTTACTTGTTATACCCTGAACTCATTAAAAATGGGAAAAAAGGGTATAATGTTTTTGTGAAAATGTATGTAAAAGGCAGAAGGAGGCGTGGCAGATCCCATTAAGTATATATTTTCTTGATCAGGGAGAGAAGCCGAGTCGATTTAGCACTGTCAGCCTGTCTGTCTGTTCGTCTGTCAGTATGTATGAACGCATCGATCTCAGAAGATATAAGAGCTAGAGACTTCAAATTTTTTGAGATTTCTGAAGAGCACGATTGGATCGAGTTTGTTTCAAATAATCGATAACTGTCATCGTTTTAATGTTATCGATTAAACCCGATATCTTCATTTAGTTTTAATATTCTAAAATTAAATTTTTTTGGAAGCTTATGAATAGCACGATTGGATCGAGTTTGTTTCAAATAACCGATAACTGTCATCGTTTTAATGTTATCGATTAAAAACCGATATCTTCATTTAGTTATAAAATTCTAGCTAATTCATCTTTATAACTAGTCTTCAAATTTTGCATTTAGTGTTATTGAAGACTTACAAAATTTCGGTTTTTGTTCGCCTCAAATTTGTACATCACGTATTTTAAGTACTAGAGACTTGTACTTAGGCACATACGCACATATAAATGACATAATCACGCCTAATCAAAATCGTTCGTCCGGAAAAAAAGTTATTAAACATTTAATATCTCATATTATCGGCGTCTTGCAGCAGCAGCGAAGCTGATGAGTCATAATGTACAGTTAGCAGATTGTGTGTTTGTGCGTGCGTCTGTGTGTGTGTATGTATTGCTTGCTACATATGTATGTACATATACATAATTGTAAGTACAAACACTTGAGGCATTGTTTCAGATTTTGGTTTTCCTCTATTCGCTATTTTATTCTTGATCGTATAATTCGACGTTATTCTTTGTTATTGCAGAAGGGGAGAGTCAGGCGAGAGTTGCAATTTACAGCTGAGATGAGAAGTTGCCTCGTGCAAGCAACGGCGGCGCACGAATCTCAAATCCTGTCATCTTCGGATTTTTAGACTGAAATCCTTATCACTTTGTCACGGTCGCCATGAATTAGTTGAAAAAGCAGGCCACAATGCACTTCTCGTTGTTTTGATGATTCCTTATTTAATGTTCTTTTACGGTTTTTACGTATGTCTCTAGACCACGTGACTGCGCTGCCAGTTACGCCGGCAGAGGAGCGGTTAGCTTATGTAGTAGCTTATGTATAAATGTTTACATATATTTCTTAGGGGCGACGAGAGTTCACTTGGTTACGGAGCCGTATTACCGCAAGTGCTTGATATATATACGTATGTATGTATGTATATGATTGGATTTATATACAGTTTGTCCATTAATTGTTTGCAAAATGGAAAAAGTCATACAAGTTCAACTTTAACATCAAAATTGATTAGGAAATACACATTTTTTCATATTTATTTCTTTGCAGAATATTTTCCTTATTCTATTCTTAAATTAAATATATAATAAAAATTAGAAAAATAGCAACAAAAACATTAAAAATTATTCAAAACAAAAAAATACATGTATATGTATATGAATATTAAAGCCAAGTGCTACAATGTATTTGTAATAATATTTATGCATTCCACTGAGTACAAAAAGCATTCGATATGTGAACATACTACAATTGCCAAAAGGGCGCGGTATAGTACCGTGGCAAAGGCAACTTGTGTGGTCTTCAAATCAGCACCTTGCCGACGATTTCTTTAGCGTATTTTATTATTTATTACAATACTCAAACTTAAGCTAACGGTCAGAGAGCCAGCACAGGAGATCGAATAGCTAGAGAGAGCACTCGCTCCCGCTCTCGTCACTCTTGTGCTGCTCTTTACAGTTCCAGGCGTTAGTTCACTTGCACTTACAACTATTTATACCCTGAACCCATTGAAAATGGGAAATCAGGGTATAATGTTTGTGTTGAAATGTATGTAACAGGCAGAAAGAGGCGTGGCAGACCCCATAAAGTATATATATTCTTGATCAGGATGACAAGCCGAGTTGATATAGCCATGTCCGTCTGTCTGTCTGTCCGTCCTGTCCGTCCGTCCGTCCGTCCGTCTGTCCGTCTGTCCGTATGTTTGAACGCTTCGATCTCAGAAGATATAAGAGCTAGAGACTTCAAATTTTTTTGGAAGTTCGTGTATAGTACGATTCGATCGAGTTTGTTTCAAATATTCGATAACTATAATCGTTTTAATGTTAATCGATTAAAAACCGATATCTTCATTTAGTTATAAAATTCTATTTAATTCATCTTTCTAGCTAGAGTCTTCAAATTTTGCATATAGTGTTATTTGAGCCTTCTGCAATTTCGGTTATTGTTAAATTTTGGATGCCACGCGCTCAAATTGCCCCTTCGCCTCAAATTGCTAAATCACGTATTTCAAGTACTAGAGACTTGTGCTATGGCACATACACACATATGAATGTCATGATCACGCGCCACAAATTTGATCAAAATCGTTCGACTACAAAAAAAGTTATTAAGCATTTAAATCTCATATTATCGGCGTCTTGCAGCAGCAGCGAAGCTGATGAGTCATAATGCACAGTTAGCAGATTGTGTGTTGGTGCGTGGGTCTGTGTGTCTGTATGTATTGCTTGCTACATATGTACATACATATAAAAGTAACGGAGAATGTTAGCGGCTCTTAGGAATCGCAGTTCTTCGCAGGGTTCAGGGGATCTCTTTGTCGAGCAGTCACGACTAGAGCACTCTTACTTGTTTTATATTAATTTATATAATTCATATTATGCTCAGACAAATTACCTAACATATGTATTTTCCAAAGCACAAGTCTCTAGTATTTGAAATACGTCATTTACAAATTTAATTCGAAGGGGGCGTGGCATTCAAAATATAACAAAAACCGAAATTGTGTACGGGTATAAACACGTAAGTCGGACCCACCCGAGTGCGAAATCCTTTTTGACTTTTTGCACCCCACAGGGGCATCTATCACATTATACTTTAAAATTAATATTAAATCCTCATTAGCTGCCGATTTAAGTTTAAATTTGGATCGAAGTTTACAGCCTTACCTTAGCAAAAACACGCACCACCAAAAATGAAAGAGATAACATCTCACAAAATGAGAGAGGTGGCATCTCTGAAAATGAGAGAGATGCTTGTTGGCGAGCGTAGAGATGTGGGCTGGAGCCCCGACGCGGTCATGTCAATATTTTTATTTTCTTTTTATTTAGGTATGTTGTGTTAATAAAATATTCTTTTGCATACATATATGAATCAAATTTGGCTCAGAAGCTGTAGATTTTTCATTTTTGATTTTCCACGCCCCCAGTGGCCGTAGACATAAAATTTTTGGCATGTTCATAGATTGAATGTTCAGAAATGTAACTGTAAAGTTTGGATGCTTACTATAAAAAAAATCGAAAGTTAAGAGGTGTTATTTTTTGTAAGTCACGCTCCTATTGGGGCGTAACAATAATTGTTGGGGAATTGATAGAGGACGCCCCAGTAACGTAGCATCCATTTTTGAAGCTTCTAGCAATAAAACTGTGGGAGATATACGCTGATATTAGTTGCCACGCCCCCTGTGGGCGTAGATATATCCGCCATAGCTTTTCGATTGTGGGATGCTAACCCGAGTATATATCTCAAGTCTCTTGCACAACAAAATTAGTAAAATCACTATATATTCAGATCCGATTTGCCACACCCTAGTAGGCGTGCCCATAAAAATTTTTGAGCGATCTTCATAGGATCGTAACAGAAACCCCCGTGCATTCTTGGGCGTTCTAACTTTAAGACTATAGAAGACACAGGTTGGCCCGATTTGCCACGCCCCCAATAGGTATATCCGCCATAGCTTTTTGATGCTGGGATGTCGGCGTAAGTGTTCAGTCCAAATCTCAACTCTCAACTACAATCCCGCATTTTCCACTCCCCTAGTGGGCGTATCGAGACTATACACAGGAAAATATTCTAAATTTCAAGTCTCTAGCTTCAATGGCGTGGAAATGGTTTGCGTTCATACGGACGGATAACATGACGGGCAGTGCACAAAACCAATATACTTATTTCACTTCATGAAAAAGTATAGAAAAAGAGTCAAACGAAAAAAATGTGGTTGAATGTGAAAAAGAGCAACCAGCTCTTAAGTCTATATCTAAGACGGCACTTTTGAGGGTGTACAATTGTTATAGGCCTGAAGCTGACTATTGACTTATTGTTGGTAAACAGTCTAAACTGCCAGCCAATCTAACGGACGGACGGACACAGGGAATACCAGCCATCTAGGAGGTGCAGCTTTGTTTTATTTTTTTTTAATCACGCGGATTCTGCTGTTTGTGTTTACACTTTTATTTTCTTCTTTTTGATTTAATTACGCTTAAAGTTGTCAATTAATACACACCTGCACACTGACTTAAACGCACACTTACCTTTGAAACGAATTATATAGTTCTGCGAGCGCGCTTCACATTGAAAACTTGCTGACGCCGTGGAAACAAAGCAACACAGAATTACAACCAGAAACGAGCTTTGTCGGTCCGTTGTACGAAGCGCACGCTTCGCTAATGAACAGAACATTTCCGCTGTGGCAGCATCCGTTGGTATGCTGCTCTTTGGTCCTTTCGCTCATGTATGCTGCAATCACATTAGGCCAGCGTGTGTCAAGCATTTGAGCGGGACATTTGTCGCAGTCTAACATAAATAAATTCAAAGAAAGAACTTAGCCGCACGCTCCCAGCCACACACTCATAATTTATGCAGCCCAGAATCTTAGTTGCCTATGTCCAGTCCAGACAAGAGTCTATTTATATCCGGATACGTGTTGCCGGCGTTTGCCTATTGTCTTTTTTGTTTTGAGTGTTCTGTGTTATTCTGGTTTCGACAGATCCACGAGTTGAGTCGATATACCGTACCTTCTTTACTTTTGCATGAAATAAGCGATCTCGTAAATCACAAAAGCTAGAGGTATAAAATTTTACATGTATACTCTATACAACATATGCTAATTTTAAACTTTGCTAATCTACCTATTATTTAGTGTGTGTAAAAATGAGAAATTCGGGAGCTCCCCCTCTACAACATTATACTCTTAATGCTGCATTTAAAAGACAGTGAAATTGGGTTACTGACCCTTTATTGGAACACCTACACAGTAAGCTTTGATTAACTTATTGAATTTCCATTGTTCCCACGGCGACTTGTGGATCAAGTGGAGTTGAAGTCATAGGCTGATCTCCAATCGAGGAATTATCATCATCTTCTTGAGGTTTTGATGGCATACTAGTTGTTCCTCGTTCTTTAGCCATATTTAGGTAAGCAATGTTTTCTTTGTCGTTCAGTATTTTAAATGGTTGATCTTTTCCAACAATCGCAATAGTAATATTCTATCAGAAACAAATTATATACAGTTAGCGGCATAGAATTTTATATTGAAATATGCTTTACCAATTGGGATGCACCATCATCCTTACTTTGCTCATCATTTGGTAATGAACTTCGAATGGCATGAATGCCATGACATATAATGTCATCTTTAGAACAAGCATTGAAGGTTGAAAGATGACGTTCCAAATATGTGCGTGCACTTTGTGATCTTGATCCGATGGTCATAGCTTTACAATTGAAGAAATTGGCCGAAGGTTCTACTTTATAAATATGCGGACCTTTTTCGTCATATCCAGCAAGAAGTAGACCCACTCCATATGGTCGACGATCATAACGCTGAGTAGTCGTTTGCATTTTGTTTCCCAAGTTAGTAATCAATCGGGAAACAGGATATGTCGATCCATAAGAATGTTTATAGCTCAAACACTCAGATCTTAGGTATTTGCTCAACACCCGCGCATCTGCAGTAATTCCAGCAATCGATATGCCCAAATGATCATCTATTGGAATCAATTTACGCTGAGACGCTGACAGCTCTGATGGTGGTTTGCACAGAGCCACTAAAACTGCACAATCATTATTTTTTAAGCCAACAGTTGCAGTTCCGAGTTTTACAGCCGCTATGGCGTATTCAACTTGATGTAGGCGACCTTGGGGACTCCATACAGTCACATCACTATCGTATTGATTTCTAAACTAAAATTTAATATTTAAATTAATATTTTATTGACATGCTCCAAAATTTTACCATTTTGACGCAGCTGTATTTCAACAAAAACCTTTGTGTTAAATGATGACAATTAAAATTTGATAGTGGTGGAATATATTGAAGTTAATATATCGAAGAATCGATACGAGAAAAAATGACAAGTTACTTATTAAAACTTATCAAAAACTTCAAAACGGTGAAACGGACTAGAATTCAGCAACCAATTCAAAATATATATTAACATTGCACCAGGAGCAATAAACAATTTTTTGTATGAACCCAAAACGTACTGTGAGCGCCTCGGTGCCTTCGAACTCGCCGTTTCGCCGGGCTACTGAAAATATGAGGCAGCAAATTTAGTTTTCTAAGAGCGCCCGTTCAGCAATGGTTGGTTTCTACAATTTCAACTGGCAGCTTAAGTTTTTAAGTTACAGGCTGTGTGCAGTTTATATATATATATATATATATATATATATATATATATATATATATATATATATATATATATATATATATTAGAACTCGCAAATAATAGTTGGGCATTCTGCGCTGGACTACAACAGTTTTTTTCGTTTCTCATTCGTTTCGGTCAGACCGCAAGCGAAAGCCTGAGTGAAATTATTTAAAAGTCTTTGAGCGACTGATGCATATTCATGTGCGATGCAAACATACTTTGTATGTTTGATATTACTCAAAGTATCTAACATTTAAAAATTATTTTAATTTTAATGAAATGAAACTTAAGCTGCCACACTTACGGGCAGACAGATACATATATATACAAATCTATATGTAAGCACCTGCAGAATAGTCAATGTGTTTTATGTTGGGAGCTGGAATTCCATTTTACAATTAAATTTTCAACTTCATAATACAATTATGGTACGAAGGACACCCGCTATATGCAAGGAATCACCTTCCCTATGCACACCTACACGCAGGATTGCTATATGCTATACGACCTATACGAGCGGGTATGCTCTTGATTATGCACAAATCTACTTGAGCAGGTGATCCAGTTGGAGCGAAAGAGGCGAACTATAGCTTGGACTCAGTTCCTTTAGTACTAACATCGCTGCACTTATATATTATTAAGTGTCCATCTATATTCTTCCAAATAGTAAGCTTTAAATAGTAAGATTAACATTTCAAAATACATATATTGCTTTATTTAATATATGTGTGACTTCATTTCACTACTATATGTGATCCCTAATTTTGATAGCATCTTGAGTTCAATAGCAGTGTCGTAAATTGCTACTTTGGTACAATCTTAATGCAATGCGCTATGGTAAAAAGCTTGGCATAAAGTCAAATTTGTTGTTCCCAAAAAACCAAAACTTAATTTACTTTATTATTACACATACGTAAGATAAGAAAACCCGAAATCAATAATACAAATTTTATTTTAAGTTAGCGCGCAATTAAATCTAATTAAATTAACATCAATTAAATCTAATATCCCCTCTGAACCAATTATTTTTGTACAAAGTTCGTCATGCTGTCCGTCCGTCTTGGTCTGATAAAAATTTTGCCAAAAATTATGTGTCCACGGCCACCGGGGTCGTGGAAAATCAAAACTGAAATATGTACAGCTTCTGAGCCAATAGCTCGCCACATAATGACTTTGTGACCATTGACCTTGACTTTTGACTTGCCCAATTTTATATATGTATTGAAAATAACTAAATAAAAAAAGTAAGAAAACTATAGTAGAGACCGCTCGACTAGAGGATACCCTGAACCCTGCGAAGAACCGCTTTTCCAAGCAATCTCCGTTTCTTTTATTTACTCATGTATGTATATGTATGTTCATTACAAGCAAAATATACACGCACGCACACACAAGCGTAAGTCGTTGCGTAAGCTGTTGTTTGGCTACTATTTGCATGCCAATGTTATGGGAAATTAAATGTTTAATAACTTTTTTCTAGACGAACGATTTTGATCAAACTTGTTGGGCGTGATCATGTCATCCATATGTATGTATGTGCCAAAGCTCAAGACTCTCGTATTTGAAATAAGGGACTTACAAATTTGAGACTGAAGGGGGCATGGCATCCAAAAATTGACCCAAAGAAATTGTGTAAGGCTTACATAACACTAAGCGCAAAATTTGAAGACTCTAGCTAAAAATATGAGTTAGATAGAGTTATATAGCTGAGTATCGATTTCGTTTTTAATCGATAACATAAACATTGAGACAGTTATCGAATTTTTTAAAAAACTCGAATTTTTCGTGCTATACAGGAACCTGCATACAATTTCAAGTCTCGTACTTCTTATAGGTTCTGGGATCGACGCGTTCATACATACGGACGGACGGACATACGGACAGACGGACGGACGGACGGACGGACAGACGGACAGACGGACAGACAGACAGACGGACATGGCTATATCAACTCGGCTTGTCACCCTGATCAGGAATATATATGCTTTATGGGGTCTGCCACGCCTCCCTCTGCCTGTTACATACCTTTCAACAAAAACATATTCTATTTTCAATGGGTTCGGGGTATAAAAAATAACAGAAATATCAACATGACCGCACTGGAATTCGAGCTCATACCCTTACACTCGCCAACGGTCATCTCTCTCATTTTCAGAGATGCCACCTCTCTCATTTCGAGAGATGTCATCTCCCTCATTTTTGGGGGGGCCTGTTTTTGCTAAGGAAAGGTTCTAAACTTCGATCCAAATTGAAACAGTTAATTTAAGCGGTGACAGTGGGGATTTGACATTAATTTTAAAATATATTGTGATAGATGTCCCTGTGGGCTGCTGGGACGTGAAAAAGTATTTCGCAGTCGATTGAGTCTGACTGCAACGTTCTTACTTGTTGCATCAATTGTTTATTTATAATTTCAATTAAGCTTCTTTTAATATGTTTTTAATTTTCCTTTAATACTTCTATCAATTTAAATTCAATTTCTTTAGTTAAAAAGTTCGATAGCTTTCTCAGTTTTAATATTGTCGGTTAAAACTAAATCGATACTCAGTTATATAATATATTGATTGATCAGATATAAATAAAATTGGAAATTTGGAAAATCTTCGCAGAGGTATTTGGAATCAATGTTTGGTGAGAACTTTTTTTGGTTGTAACTATATTGTAAATATATTGTTGTTGGTATTTTTGTTTAGCAGAAACTTAATAATTACATTCGTGTTTCGTGGAGTATTACTTGACTTGAACGCAAAACTAAAAGTGGTGATAATAAGTTTCCTTTGCTCGTGTTCATCCTTTGAATATTGCAGGCAAATAATGTTGCTGGAGGTTTGGGAGAACAACAAGCGAGTCAATTGTGCTCTACCTAAGTGAATATTAAAGAAAATTAATGGAACTGATCTCATTGTCTCACATATTGATTATTTAAATAAAAATTCGAGTTTTCATCAACTATACTAAAAAGTATTTGCAAAGTGCAGTCCTATCTTACAAAGCCTTAAATATACTCACTTAAGGTAGCTTTCGCAGTCGCTTATTATTACTTTTGATGAGCAGGTGACAGATCTATCTCCATCTATTATGGACAGGCCAATACTGACATATTCCGATGCTGGAATACGATCGAAAAGAAAATTAGCATGTAACCCAGCAGACACACAATTTTCCAAGTGTTATTACATTACACATCATTTTCTGTGAAGAAAGCTACAGAGGATGAACCGACTTCTGCTAAACAAAAATACCAACAACAATATATTTACAATATAGTTACAACCAAAAAAAGCTCTCACCAAACATTGATTCCAAATACCTCTGCGAAGATTTTCCAAATTTCCAATTTTATTTATATCTGATCAATCAATATATTATATAACTGAGTATCGATTTAGTTTTAACCGACAATATTAAAACTGAGAAAGCTATCGAACTTTTAACTAAAGAAATTGAATTTAAATTGATAGAAGTATTAAAGGAAAATTAAAAACATATTAAAAGAAGCTTAATTGAAATTATAAATAAACAATTGATGCAACAAGTAAGAACGTTGCAGTCAGACTCAATCGACTGCGAAATACTTTTTCACGTCCCAGCAGCCCACAGGGACATCTATCACAATATATTTTAAAATTAATGTCAAATCCCCACTGTCACCGCTTAAATTAACTGTTTCAATTTGGATCGAAGTTTAGAACCTTTCCTTAGCAAAAACAGGCCCCCCAAAAATGAGGGAGATGACATCTCTCGAAATGAGAGAGGTGGCATCTCTGAAAATGAGAGAGATGACCGTTGGCGAGTGTAAGGGTATGAGCTCGAATTCCAGTGCGGTCATGTTGATATTTCTGTTATTTTTTATACCCCGAACCCATTGAAAATAGAATATGTTTTTGTTGAAAGGTATGTAACAGGCAGAGGGAGGCGTGGCAGACCCCATAAAGCATATATATTCCTGATCAGGGTGACAAGCCGAGTTGATATAGCCATGTCCGTCTGTCTGTCTGTCCGTCTGTCCGTCTGTCCGTCCGTCCGTCCGTCCGTCTGTCCGTATGTCCGTCCGTCCGTATGTATGAACGCGTCGATCCCAGAACCTATAAGAGTACGAGACTTGAAATTTTGTATGCAGGTTCCTGTATAGCACGAAAAATTCGAGTTTTTTAAAAAATTCGATAACTGTCTCAATGTTTATGTTATCGATTAAAAACGAAATCGATACTCAGCTATATAACTCTATCTAACTCATATTTTTAGCTAGAGTCTTCAAATTTTGCGTTTAGTGTTATGTAAGCCTTACACAATTTCGGGTCAATTTTGGATGCCATGCCCCCTTCGTCTCAAATTTGTAAGTCCCTTATTTCAAATACGAGAGTCTTGAGCTTTGGCACATACATACATATGGATGACATGATCACGCCCAACAAGTTTGATCAAAATCGTTCGTCTAGAAAAAAGTTATTAAACATTTAATTTCCCATAACATTGGCATGCAAATAGTAGCCAAACAACAGCTTACGCAACGACTTACGCTTGTGTGTGCGTGCGTGTATATTTTGCTTGTAATGAACATACATATACATACATGAGTAAATAAAAGAAACGGAGATTGCTTGGAAAAGCGGTTCTTCGCAGGGTTCAGGGTATCAGCTAGTCGAGCGGTCTCTACTATAGTTTTCTTACTTTTTATACCCTGAACCCATTGAAAATGGGAAAATCAGGGTATAATGTTTTTGTTGGAGGGCGTATGTATGTAACAGGCAGAAGGAGGCGTGGCAGACCCCATAAAGTATATATATTCTTGATCAGGATGACAAGCCGAGTTGATATAGCCATGTCCGTCTGTCCGTCTGTCCGTCTGTCTGTCCGTATGTATGAACGCGTCGTTCTCAGAACCTATAAGAGCTAGAGACTTGAAATTTTTTATGTAGGTCCGTGAATAGCACGAAAAGATCGAGTTTGTTAAAAAAAGTCGATAACTATTTTAATTTAATTGTTATCGATTAAAAACATTATCGAATGTTAGTTATAAAATTATATCTCCCACGTCTTTATAGCTAGAGTCCCCAAATTTTTTGTAAGTTTTATATTTATTTTCTCTAATTTTGATTTTTGTTAAATTTTGGATACCGGCTCCAAATTTCCCCAAATATTTAAATTGAGGTTAGTTGCACTCAAAGCCAGTAAATGAATGGGTTTACATTTTTAAAAATTGGAAAAAATTTAATAAAATAATTTGAACATAAGCTGAAAATTTCATTCAAATCCATTAATTCGCGCAGAAGTTATTAAACAAAACGTTTGGCCAATCGGCCAAACACGTGACCAGCAAAACAAAGCAAACTGTTTTCCTATACATCTGCACTCATACACACATACACATTGAGCTGCGTGCATCTAGCAAGTTCTAAAACCCGCAAGTTTTAGTGTACATATTTCAATAGATGGCGCTATGATTTGCGAATTATCAGCTGCTCAGTTGGTTCGAAACTTGGATGGCGCTATTCAATCGAACCATAGATGACGCTATTAGCTAAACAATTGAAATGAATTGAATTTAGTTTTCTGTGCGTTTATACGAAATGCTAATTATGCAGTATTTTAACGCAGATAGCGCGGGGTTTAGGGTATCTCCTAGTCGGGACCGCCGACTAGAGTTTTCTTACTTGTTTTATTTAGTTATTTTCAATACATATATAAAATTGGGCAAGTCAAAAGTCAAGGTCAATGGTCACAAAGTCATTATGTGGCGAGCTATTGGCTCAGAAGCTGTACATATTTCAGTTTTGATTTTCCACGACCCCGGTGGCCGTGGACACATAATTTTGGCAAAATTTTTATCAGACCAAGACGGACGGACAGCATGACGAACTTTGTACAAAAATAATTGGTTCAGAGGGGATATTAGATTTAATTGATGTTAATTTAATTAGATTTAATTGCGCGCTAACTTAAAATAAAATTTGTATTATTGATTTCGGGTTTTCTTATCTTACGTATGTGTAATAATAAAGTAAATTAAGTTTTGGTTTTTTGGGAACAACAAATTTGACTTTATGCCAAGCTTTTTTACCATAGCGCATTGCATTAAGATTGTACCAAAGTAGCAATTTACGACACTGCTATTGAACTCAAGATGCTATCAAAATTAGGGATCACATATAGTAGTGAAATGAAGTCACACATATATTAAATAAAGCAATATATGTATTTTGAAATGTTAATCTTACTATTTAAAGCTTACTATTTGGAAGAATATAGATGGACACGTAATAATATATAAGTGCAGCGATGTTAGTACTAAAGGAACTGAGTCCAAGCTATAGTTCGCCTCTTTCGCTCCAACTGGATCACCTGCTCAAGTAGATTTGTGCATAATCAAGAGCATACCCGCTCGTATAGGTCGTATAGCATATAGCAATCCTGCGTGTAGGTGTGTATAGGGAAGGTGATTCCTTGCATATAGCGGGTGTCCTTCGTACCATAATTGTATTATGAAGTTGAAAATTTAATTGTAAAATGGAATTCCAGCTCCCAACATAAAACACATTGACTATTCTGCAGGTGCTTAAGTGAATTAGGTGAATTGGTGAAAGTTGTAGTGTAAAGGAGTGATATTCTATTAATCTTGTCCTTAGACAAGTATGTAGCCCTTTCAGAAGTGTGCATTATTGCTAAGCTGTCGTTGGATCGTCAGGATCCGTCCCGACTAGGAGAATTTATATATATATATATATATATATATATATATATATATATATATATATATATATATATATATATATAGGATCCGTCCCGACTAGGAGAATTTATATATATATATATATATATATATATATATATATATATATATATATATATATATATATATATATATATATATATATATATAAATTCTCCTAGTCGGGACGCCCGTCCAGAGTTTTCTCACTTAGTTTTAATTTTGACTTTCCAATTGTTTTTATACCCTGAACCCATTGAAAATGGGAAATCAGGGTATAATGTTTTTGTTGGAGGGCGTATGTATGTAACAGGCAGAAGGAGGCGTGGCAGACCCCATAAAGTATATATATTCTTGATCAGGATGACAAGCCGAGTTGATATAGCCATGTCCGTCTGTCCGTCTGTCCGTCTGTCCGTCCGTCTGTCCGTCTGTCCGTATGTATGAACGCGTCGTTCTCAGAACCTACAATAGCTAGAGACTTGAAATTTTTTATGTAGGTTCCTGTATATCACGAAAAGATCGAGTTTGTTTCAGAAATTCGATAACTGTTATCGTTTTTTTGTTATCGATTAAAAACGCAAATCTAAGTTAGGCTATAAAATTCTATCTAATTCATCTTTCTAGCTGGAGTCTTCAAATTTTGCATTTAGTGTTATGTAAGCCTTACGCAATTTCGATTTTTGTTAAATTTTGGATGCCACGCCCCCTTCGCCTCAAATTTGTAACTCCCGTATATCAAATACTAGAGACTTGTGCTTTGGCACATGCATACATATGGATGACATGATCACGCCCAATAAGTTTGATCAAAATCGTTACTCTAGAAAAAAAGTTATTAAACATTTAATTTCCCATGTCATTGGCATGCAAACAGCAGCCAAAGAACAGCTGACGCAACGACTGGCACTTATGTGTGTGTGCGCCTGTGTATGTTCGTGTGTATGTTCTGTTTGTAATGAACATATATATGCACTTATGTATATTAAAGAAACGGAGATTGCTTGGAATTGCGGTTCTTCGCAGGGTTCAGGGTATACCCTAGTCGAGCGGTCTCGACTAGAGTTTTCTTACTTGTTTTTTTTAATTTTAAATTTTTTCTCTATGCCTTAGAAAGAAAAATGGTGTTTTAAAGGTTTATCAGACCCTGTTTCATGAAACGTTTAGTTTATATATATTTTTATACCCTGAACCCATTGAAAATGGGGAAAAAGGTTATAATCTTTTCGTGTAAGTTAACAAGTAATCCTCGCACGCTAGGTCCTTTAATATTAAGCTACCCTCGCACTCGCATTCCGCTGACAAATCAGAGCAATGCACCCGCTGCAGAGTAGGGACGGTAACATGATACTTGCGCAATCCGCAAGTTGAAGTGTTATCAGTTATGGTGAGCTTTGTGCAGAGTCTTATGCTGAGTCGGCACTGCCGGCTATGACTCTGGCCGTTTTTGCTTCTAGCTTTAGCTTTGACTTTGAGTTTAAGTTTCAGTTTTACGTTGACACTCATTGGAATAAAACAATTGCATTTATCTTTTTAAAAGACCACTGTACCCAACGGCCAGTAGGTCAAGGGAGGAAGTCAACTCCCCAACATAATCTTCATAACCGAAGTTTATCATATCAGCACCATTACATAATTGGCGCCCAACAACATATAGGACTTACGCCCTCATATACAACCAATTTAGAATTTTGTGACCCATAACATGTAAGTTCACGAAATTGTTTTTTAAATCGTTTATAAAATACACAAACAAAGAAAAGTGCTGACTACGGCAGATGTTATTGAAAGTTTAAATAAAAAGTAACTCAATATTTACAAAATCATATTCCGTTTCTGTGCTTTATGTCAATGCAAGATAAATAAGCTATCACTTACATTTTCACAAAAACAAGTGCCAGTTTAATATAATAGTGCATATGAGCTGGTTTGATGCTGTTAGGAATATAAAAACCGAGTGCGAAAGTGAAAGTGAAACAGAGTGGGATTTAGATACTGATAATAGTCGAGTGCAAAGTGAAAATATAATGGATCCGAATCAGGTGCAGGTTTTGATACAAAGTGCTGTTAGCCAAGCATTGGCACAGCAAGAGGCGAGGTTTAATGCTCAGTTAAATCAAGTAAGGGAACAAGACAACAGATTAAGAGTCGAGGCACCTCAGGTTGAGGTGTACCAAAGAATCACTGTCAACCCAGAAGTAAGATGCGACATTCCGTTAGATATTATCAAGTCAATCCCCGAATTTGACGGCAGCGCCGTCGAATATGTTGCCTGGAGGCAATCAGCTGTAGACGCATATGAACTCTTCAAGCCGTTTAACGACAGTAGCACTCATTACCAAGCCGTGACTATAATTAGAAATAAAATTAGAGGTCCAGCTAGAGCACTCTTAGTATCCTATAACACAGTGCTAAATTTCATGCAATCGTAGAGAGGCTAGACTGCACTTACTCGGACAAGACATCGCTTCGTATACTGAGACAATCGTTAGATATGTATAGGCAGGGTAACTTAAGCCTCATGCAGTACTACGACGAGGTCGAACGAAAACTGACTCTTGTAACCAACAAAGTGGTTATGACCCACGAGGCAGACCAAGCTACCATAATCAATAAAGAGGTTAGATCCGACGCACTACATGCATTCATATCAGGTCTTAAAAAATCGTTGCGATCCGTTGTGTTCCCAGCACAACCTAGGGACTTGCCAACCGCCTTGGCTTTGGCCAGGGACGCGGAGGCAAGCATTGAACGAAGTATTTTCTTGGCCTCTTATGCCAAGGCTTTAGAAGAAAATGCTCAAACAAGTGAGACTGATAAAAACCGTCACACCAGACAAAATAACAATAACAGGGATGAAAAGTAAAACTCCAACAACGATAGGCAGGACAAGAATAAAAGAGATAATCAAGGTCAAGCCCCTGAGCCAATGGAGGTTGACCCCTCCATATCCAGACATAGACAGCCCACTGCTTATGCAAGACCCCAAACAAATAATGAGCAGGCTTCAAAAAGATCTAATACTTCCGATCGGGCCACAGGCCAAAGGCGTCAACGCTTGAATAATGTCGTTCAAGAAGCCGCTAACGAACAGGAACAAAACTATAACAAGGCAGCAACAGCCATTGTAGCTGACATAGACGATGATAATGAATCAATAGATAACAGTGACTCATTAAATAGACCATGATAATGAATCAATAGATAACAGTGACTCATTAAATTTTTTAGGGAACGCTCCCAGCTGCCGTATATAAAACGACAGCTGGCTGGGAGAGTATTGAAAATTTTGATTGACACTGGGGCGGCGAAAAATTAAATAAAAACCCGTAAAGGAGCTCCCAGATGTAACGCCCGTCGAAACCCCTTTTACAGTGAGCTCAGTGCACGGCTCCAGCAAAATCAAAGACAAGTGCCTTATGAAAATTTTTGGGCACGTGTCCCCTTTTTATACCCTGAACCCATTGAAAATGGGAAAAAAGGGTATAATGGTTTTGTGAAAATGTATGTAACAGGCAGAAGGAGGCGTGGCAGACCCCACAAAGTATATATATTCTTGATCGGGAGAGAAGCCGAGTCGATTGAGCCCTGTCCGTCTGTCTGTCTGTCCGTCTGTCCGTCTGTCCGTCTGTCCGTCTGTCCGTCTGTCCGTCTGTCCGTCTGTCCGTATGTTTGAACGCGTCGATCTCCGAAGATATAAGAGCTAGAGACTTCAAATTTTTTGGAGTTCGTGTATTGTACGATTCGATCGAGTTTGTTTCAAATATTCGATAACTATCATCGTTTTAATGTTATCGATTAAAAACCGATATCTTCATTTAGTTATAAAATTCTATTTAATTCATCTTTCTAGCTAGAGTCTTCAAATTTTGCATTTAGTGTTATTTGAGCCTTCCGCAATTTCGGTTTTTGTTAAATTTTGGATGCCACGCCCTCAAATTCCCATTCGCCTCAAATTGCTAAATCACGTATTTCAAACTAGAGACTTGTGCTTTGGCACATACACACATATGAATGTCATGATCACGCTCCACAAATTTGATCAAAATCGTTCGACTAGAAAAAAAGTTATTAAACATTTAATATCTCATATTATCGCGTCTTGGCAGCAGCGAAGCTGATGAGTCATATCACAGTTAGCAGATTGTGTGTTGGTGCGTGCGTCTGTGTGTGTGTTCTTGTGCGTGCGTCTGTGTATGTGTATGTATTGCTTGCTACATATGTACATACATATAAAAGTAACGGAGAATGTTTGCGGCTCTTAGGAATCGCAGTTCTTCGCAGGGTTCAGGGGATCTCTTGTCGAGCAGTCTCGACTAGAGCACTCTTACTTGTTATACCCTGAACCCATTGAAAATGGGAAAAAGGGTATAATGGTTTTGTGAAAATGTATGTAACAGGCAGAAGGAGGCGTGGCAGACCCCACAAAGTATATATATTCTTGATCAGGGAGAGAAGCCGAGTCGATTTTAGCCCTGTCCGTCTGTCTGTCTGTCCGTCTGTCCGTATGTTTGAACGCGTCGATCTCAGAAGATATAAGAGCTAGAGACTTCAAATTTTTTTGGAAGTTTGTGTATAGTACGATTCAATCGAGTTTGTTTCAAATATTCGATAACTATAATCGTTTTAAATGTTATCGATTAAAAACCGATATCTTCATTTAGTTATAAAATTCTTTTTAATTCATCTTTCTAGCTAGAGTCTTCAAACTTTGCTTTTAGTCTTATTTGAGCCTTCTGCAATTTCGGTTTTTGTTAAATTTTGGATGCCACGCCCTCAAATTGCCCCTTCGCCTCAAATTTCTAAATCACGTATTTCAAGTACTAGAGACTTGTGCTTTGGCACATACACACATATGAATGTCATGATCACGCCCCACAAATTTGATCAAAATCGTTCGACTAAAAAAAAAAGTTATTAAACATTTAATATCTCATATTATCGGCGTCTTGCAGCAGCAGCGAAGCTGATGAGTCATAATGCACAGTTAGCAGATTGTGTTCTTGTGCGTGCGTCTGTGTGTGTGTATCTATTGCTTGCTACATATGTACATACATATAAAAGTAACGGAGAATGTTAGCGGCTCTTAGGAATCGCAGTTCTTCGCAGGGTTCAGGGGATCTCTTTGTCGAGCAGTCTCGACTAGAGCACTCTTACTTGTTATACCCTGAACCCATTGAAAATGGGAAATCAGGGTATAATGTTTTTGTTGGAAGGCGTATGTATGTAACAGGCAGAAGGAGGCGTGGCAGACCCCATAAAGTATATATATTCTTGATCAGGGAGACAAGCCGAGTCGATTTAGCCCTGTCCGTCTGTCTGTCTGTCTGTCCGTCTGTCTGTCCGTCTGTCAGTCTGTCCGTATGTATGAACGCGTCGATCTCAGAACTTACAATAGCTAGAGACTTCAAATTTTTTTTGTAGGTCCCTGTATAGGGCGCGCATATCGAGTTTGTTTCAGAAATTCGATAACTATCATCGTTTTAATGTTATCGATTAAAAACCGATTTCTTCATTTAGTTATAAAATTATATTTAATTCATCTTTATAGCTAGAGTCTTTATATTGTGCATTTAGTGTTATTTGGGTCTTACGCAATTTCGGTTTTTGTTAAATTTTGTGTGCCACGCCCCCTTCGCCTCAAATTGGTAACTCCCGTATATCAAATACTAGAGACTTGTGCTTTGGCACATACATACATATGGATGACATGATCACGCCCAACAAGTTTGATCAAAATCGTTACTCTAGAAAAAAAGTTATTAAACATTTAATTTCCCATGTCATTGGCAAACAGCAGCCAAAGATCAGCTGACGCACCGACTGGCGTTAGTGTGTGCGTTCGCCTATGTATGTGTGTCTGTATGTGTTGCTTGTAATGAACATACATATACATATGTTTTATAAAAGAAACGGAGAATGCACGGAATAGCGTTTCTTCGCAGGGTTCAGGGTATACCCTAGTCGAGCGGTCTCGACTAGAGTTTTCTTACTTGTTATACCCTGAACCCATTGAAAATGGGAAAAAAGGGTATAATGGTTTTGTGAAAATGTATGTAACAGGCAGAAGGAGGCGTGGCAGACCCCACAAAGTATATATATTCTTGATCAGGGAGAGAAGCCGAGTCGATTTAGCCCTGTCCGTCTGTCTGTCTGTTTGAACGCGTCGATTTCAGAAGATATAAGAGCTAGAGACTTCAAATTTTGTTGGAAGTTCGTGTATAGTACGATTCGATCGAGTTTGTTTCAAATATTCGATAACTATCATCGTTTTAATGTTATCGATTAAAAACCGATATCTTCATTTAGTTATAAAACTCTATTTAATTCATCTTTATAGTTAGAGTCTTCAAATTTGGCATTTAGTGTTATTTGAGCCTTCTGCAATTTCGGTTTTTGTTAAATTTTGGATGCCACGCCCTCAAATTGCCCCTTCGCCTCAAATTGCTAAATCACGTATTTCAAGTACTAGAGACTTGTGCTTTGGCACATACATACATATGTCATGATCACGTCATGATCACGCCCAACAAATTTGATCAAAATCGTTCGACTAGAAAAAAAGTAATTAAGCATTTAAATCTCATATTATCGGCGTCTTGCAGCAGCAGCGAAGCTGATGAGTCATAATGCACAGTTAGCAGATTGTGTGTTGGTGCGTGCGCACCAACTTGTTTTGTGTTAGACACACTTAGCTCATTTGACGCCATCATAGTCTTCGATCTGCTAACGCAGACGGAGGCGGCGCTACATTTGCAAAACAACACGATCAGTTATAAACAAGTAAGAGTGCTCTAGTCGAGACTGCTCGACAAAGAGATCCCCTGAACCCTGCGAAGAACTGCGATTCCTAAGAGCCGCTAACATTCTCCGTTACTTTTATATGTATGTACATATGTAGCAAGCAATACATACACACACACAGACGCACGCACGCACCAACACACAATCTGGTAACTGTGCCTTATGACTCATCAGCTTCGCTGCTGCTGCAAGACGCCGATAATATGAGATATTAAATGTTTAATAACTTTTTTTCTAGACGAACGATTTTGATCAAATTTGTGGGGCGTGATCATGACATTCATATGTGTGTATGTTCCAAAGCACAAGTCTCTAGTACTTGAAATACGTGATTTAGCAATTTGAGGCGAAGGGGCAATTTGAGGGCGTGGCATCCAAAATTTAACAAAAACCGAAATTGCAGAAGGCTCAAATAACACTAAATGCAAAATTGGAAGACTCTAACTATAAAGATGAATTAAATAGAATTTTATAACTAAATGAAGATATCGGGTTTTAACCGATAACATTAAAACGATTAGAGTTATCGAATATTTGAAACAAACTCGATCGAATCGTACTTACACGAACTTCCAAAAAAATTTAAAGTCTCTAGCTCTTATATCTTCTGAGATCGACGCGTTCAAACATACGGACAGACGGACAGACGGACGGACGGACAGACGGACAGACGGACAGACAGACAGACGGACAGGGCTCATTCGACTCGGCTTCTCTCCCTGATCAAGAATATATATACTTTGTGGGGTCTGCCACGCCTCCTTCTGCCTGTTACATACATTTTCACAAAACCATTATACCCTTTTTTCCCATTTTCAATGGGTTCAGGGTATAAAAAATGAGAAACATCAATACCACACTTGTGACAATGTTAACTTCACAAACGTCAATGACATAATCGTCCCCCTCTCCACTAAAAAGGAGTTCAAGGATATAATATTAAAAAGAACAAAGGCATTCTCAATCTCTAACGAGGCGCTGCCATTTAATACCTCAATTGTGGCTACCATCCGTACCATAGATAACGAACCGACATATTCGAAATTGTACTCAAACCCTATGGGGGGAGTTGCTGACTTTGTAAACGATGAAATCAAGCAACTACTCAAAGATGGCATCATACAATCATTAAGATCCCCGTATAACAGCCCTGTATGGGTTGTTGATAAAAAAGGAGCAGACGCTAATGGGAACAAGAAAAAGAGACTGGTAATCGACTTTAGAAAGCTAAACGAGCGAACTATTGCCGACAGATATCCCATGCCGAGTATTCCGATGATTCTAGCGAATCTAGGTAATGCATAATTTTTCACAACCCTAGACTTAAGGTCAGGGTACCACCAGATCTACTTAGCGGAGCAAGACCGCGAAAAAAATTTCTTTTTTCTATAAATGGTGGCAAACACGATTTCTGCCGATTGCCTTTCGGCTTAAAAAATGCAGGAAGCATCTTTCAAAGAGCCATTGACGATGTTTTGAGGGAACAAATAGGGAAAATATGTTATGTATATGTAGACGATGTAATAATATTTTCCGAAAATGAAGCTGATCATGTTCGCCATATCGACACGGTATTAAAATGCCTGTGTGAAGCCAACATGAGAGTAGCTCAGGAAAAAACGAAATTCTTCAAAGAGAGCGTAGAATTTTTAGGATTTATAGTTGCTAGAGGCTGTGTCAAGACTGAACCCGAGAAGGTCAAAGCTATACAAGAGTACCCCAAGCCAAAAAAAATTTGTTTAGTCTCCGGTCATTTCTCAGCCTCGCTAGTTACTATAGAGGGTTTATCAGAAATTTCGCATCAATAGCAAGGCCCTTAACTAACATTTTTAAAGGAGAAAATGGCTCTGTCAGTAAACACAGATCCAAAAAAGTCGAAATTGAATTCAACCAAACCCGACGCAATACATCTTCGAAACATTTTGGCATCAGAAGATGTTATGCTCATGTATCCAGATTTCAAACAGCCTTTTGACCTGACCACTGATGCCTCAATGGATGGCATCGGCGTGGCTCTATCCCAAGGGGGTAGACCGATCACCATGATTTCACGAGCTTTAAAAAAAGCGAGGCACACTATGCCACTAACGAAAGAGAGCTATTGGCCATCGTATGGGCATTAGGCAAGTTTGCAAATCTATCTATATGGCACAAAGGAAATTAACATCTTCACTGATCACCAACCGCTTACCTTCTCTGTCTCGGACAATATCAAAAGATGGAAATCCTTTATTGCCGAACACAATGCGAAAGTGTTCTACAAACCAGGGAAGGAAAATTTAGTTGCGGATGCCCTATCAAGGCAAAACGTGAATGCCTTAGAAAATGAACCCCAATCTGACGCTGCTACTATTCATAGCGAACTTTCATTGACCTACACGGTCGAGACAACCGAAACTACTCATTGTCGCAAACGCTGTAAATGCAATACAGTGTGATTTGCCGACTTTAGCATGGTGGAAGACATTACTAACAATAATGACCACTTAGAAATAATTGCAGTCGAGAAATGTAAAACAAATTCTCCGTGAATATTACTTTCCGAATATGTCTAAAATGGCAAATGAGGCCATCATAAACTGCAAAGCATGCACCAGAACAAAGTATGACAGGCACCCAAAAAAATAGGAAATGGGGGTGACCCCAATACCATCATATGCTGGCGAAATGCTACATATAGACATATACTCCACTGACAAGAAACTTTTCCTTACCTGTGTCGACAAATTTTCAAAATTTGTCGTGGTACAACCACTGTCGTCCCGCACAATAGTGGAAATAAAAATACCCATTATCCAACTGATAAATTTTTTCCCAGATGTGAAAACAATATATTGTGACAACGAAGCTTCCTTTAACTCGGAAACTATCACATCACTTCTTAAAAATGGCTATAACAAAAGCCTACAGAGATAATATATGCAGCACCTAGCGAACTTAGGCAATCTATCAAAGACAAAATCGCCAAAGCGTAGCAAGACAATCTTGCAAGGTGTTACCCGGATAGACAGAACAGAATCTTTGAGGTAGGCGAAAAAGTTCTCGTAAAAAATAACAGAAGGCTAGGCAACAAGTTGACCCCATTATGTACGGAAGAAGTAATAGAAGCAGATTTGGGAACCTCAGTTCTCATTAAGGGGAGGGTGGTCCACAAGGACAACCTCAAGTAAGAATTATCCACACTTTTCAACATAAGCTAAAAATAGAAATAAAATGCACTACAATTCTTTTTCACAGGATTAGCCTTGCGATCTTCTTATTATTAGGGACAGCACATAGTCGGATCATCGACTACTCCCATTCTAGCTACATACCAATAGAAGATGGAAAGGTGTTGGTATGGGAACAACGAGATTTCCTTAGGCACTCCTGTAACTTAACCGAGTTTACGAATATTGCAATTGAGACAGCAAAATTGGCAGAATTGTTTCCCCAATCGCATATGCGAAAGCTTTTAGACATAGACATAGAACATATAAAAAATGTGTTGTCCGTAATAAAAATGCACCACAGAATGGCAAGAAGCTTAGATTTTTTAGGCACTGCGCTCAAAGTAATAGCTGGCACTCCAGATGCGTCCGATTACGAAAAAATTAAATGGTCCGAAGCACAACTGGCTAATGCACATAACAGGCAGATAGAGATAAACACAGAAACAGATTAATAAAACTACCGCGACGGTAAATGAAATAATTAAGGCTAAAAAGAATGACTTTGTCGATACCCCGCATTTATATGAGGCGTTGTTAGCACGAAACAGAATGTTAATAACCCAAATCCAAAATTTGATACTAACAATAACATTGGCTAAGTCTGATATTATAAATCCTACCATTTTCGATCATAACGATTTAAAGACAATTTTAGATGAACATCCTTTAGAAATACCCATAGTCAGCCTAATCGAAGCGGCAAAAATTAAAATCCTTCAGTCCGAAAATGTCCACATACTAATAGCATACCCTAGAATCAAGTCCATCTGCAAGAAGATCGCAATATTCCTTGGCTCACATCAACACGTCGCAATACAACTAGAAGAGGATATCATTGCCGAATGCAACGACGACGTATTAGCAGTCAACGAATGCGTCACAACCACAACCAGCACAGCGTTTTGCCGCACACAGCCAAGCCATTTGAAGCCCATCACAGAAGTGGATGAAGGCATCATTATTATCAACGAGAGCTCAGCGAAAGTCATTACAGACGACGGCCCCGAAATCGCAACAAATGGGACACATCTCGTCATTTTCCGGGTCTCTGCAGTCGTCAATGGTACTAAATATGTCAACCAGCGCGAGATGGTGAATAAGACGCCAGGCATTGCTGGGTCACCTCTTCTAAATATCATCAGCCATGACCCAATATTAAGCATGCCACAACTCCACAGGATGAATAACAAGAACTTACAAACCATCCAGAACTTTAAGGAAGAATTGGAGTCGACCGGTACATATGCAAGCTGGTATCACCTTGAGCATCGCATGCAGTTGTTTTATCATCATCTATCATATTTTTAAGAGAAGACAATCAACGAAGGTGCTACAAAAAGCCATCAGCAAATACAAAGTGACCGAGGACACTCACGAACTTAATGGGGGAATAGTTAACAAGTAACCCTCGCACGCTAGGCCCTTTAATATTAAGCTACCCTCGCACTCGCATTCCGCTGACAAATCAGTGCAATGCACCCGCTGCAGAGTGGGGACGATAACATGATACTTGCGCAATCCGCAAGTTGAAGTGTTATGTTGAGCTTTGTGCAGAGTCTTATGCTGAGTCGGCACTGCCGGCTATGACTCTGGCCGTTTTTGCTTTTAGCTTTAGCTTTGACTTTGAGTTTAAGTTTCAGTTTTACGTTGACACTCATTAGAATAAATCGTATTTACTCCGGCACAAGCCGTTAAAACAATTGCATTTATCTTTTTATAAGACCACTGTACCCAACGGCCAGTAGGTCAAGGGAGGAAGTCAACTCCCCAACATAATCTTCATAACCGAAGTTTATCATATCAACACCATTACATAATTTGTATATGTATATAACAGGCAGAAGGAGGCGTGGCATATCCCGTATATATTCCGTATTTTTATTATGTATTTTATTTAAGATTATAATAAGGAAAATATTCTGCAAAGAAACAAATATGAAAAAATGTGTCTTTCCCAATAAATTTTGATGTTAAAGTTGAACTTGTATGATTTTTTTCATTTTGCAAAAAATTAATGGACAAACTGTATATTATTGTCCAGGGAGACAAGCCGCCCGTATGCTTGAACGCGTCAATCTCAGAAGATATAAGAGCTAGAGACTTAAAATTTTTGGAGATTTGTGAATAGCACGAAAGGATCGAGTTTGTTTCATATAATCGATAAGTGGCATCGCTTTAATGTTATCAACTAAAACCCGCTATCGGTTTTTAGTTATAAAATTCTACTTAATACATCTTCATAGCTTCGGTTTTTTTTAAATTTGCACGTTCGATCAAAATCGTTCGTCTAGAAAAAAGTTATTAAACATTAAATATTATGAAATATCGGAGCCTTGCAGCCTGAGCTCAGTTGTTGAGTCAAAATGCACAGTTAGCGTGTGTCTGCTTGTGCGTGTGTCTGTAAGTGTGTATGTGTTGCTTGCTACACACATATATAAATGTAACAGAAAATGGTAGCGGTTCTTAGGAATCGCGGTTCTTCGCAGGGTTCAAGGGATCACTCTTACTTGTTCTGTTCCTATACACGTAATGAAAGTCTTCACTAGACCATACTTAAGAATAAAAGATTCCAATATAGCATTTTCAATTGTTGATGCGCTTTTATTTGCAACTGAGATGGCTACTAAATATCGAGTAAGATCACTTATAAAAGTGACTACATATTCATTGCCGTTTTCCGTTACCACGTACAGCAATGGACTTATTGTGTGTACTATTACCTTATCAAAAACATAATAACACATGACATTATATCAAAGGTCACTACTTTCCGTAATTCATCAGTGCAAATGATTTATTGTACGTTGGACTTAGAAGCTTTATTTGGAACTTACCTAAGCATAGTTTCATTTTTATTCTCTGACCAGAGATTATTCTGTCTACATTGTTGCCTGGTAGTGACTTTCAGGACATAATTTTGCATGTCTTTTAGTTCGGATATTGTTATCCTAGGCAGGGCATCTGCCACATAATTGTCTTTTCCTTTAAGTATTTTACAGCGAAGTCGTATTCCTCTAATTCTAGTCTCATGCGTGTTAATTTGAACTTGGGTTAACCATTGAAAATAGGTATGTTAGTGGTATGTGATCTGTTTTCACTGTGTTTTCCATAGATATATGATCTAAAATATACTATTGTCCAATGAATTGCTGTTAGTTCTTGTTCTGGAATGCTCTTATTGCTTTCACCTTACGTGAATGCTTTTGCATGAAATGAAAAATGTGTATTTTTCAGATTATATTTCAAACACTTCTCGTAAATTTTTAATCATTTGTTTTTCTGGACATCCAACAACGTTTACATCGTCCATATAAAGGAATGCTTGTGAGGGTTCTAGACCCGAAAACGCATCATCCTCCGAAATGCGTTGTGATATTTGTCCAAATGATAATCGTGTGAAAGGATATGAGCCATTGCTTGTTGAAAAGCACGTTACATCTCTTGAACTTTCTTCTAGTTCAATTTGATGGAAACATTAAATCAAGACATGAGAAATATTTTTCTCGAGCCAATCGACATAGAATATCATCATAAGAGATTTTTATTGATTGGCGATAGTCGGTTACTAATCGCCATTTCTTCTATTCAAAAGCCTCTAGCGATTTCTTTGGTACTAAGAGAAGTGTGCTATTGAATCTGGACACAGGGTTTCACTTAATAATGGCACGATGTATCATATGATGTCTATTAATCGATTATTTTGCTTCAAATTGTGATTTAATTGTATCGCAAAACGGGGTTCAATTAATTAAATCATTAATCGATTAGTGGCTCAAATAACCGCATCACTAACAACAACATTTGCGCGCAAATCACAAAGTTGGAAGAGAGAAAACTTTAATGTTTATAATAGCACTACCAACAAGTAAAGTATGGAAATATTTTTCTAAAACAAGTGATGCAGAAGTTCAGTGCCGATTATGTCAAAAACAATTGAAATTTTGCACAAACACAACTAACATGCTTTAGCATTTAAAGCTGATGCATATTAACGAGCTCGCGTCTCTCAAGGTAAGTTTAAAGCTTTACTGGTAATAAACAGACCTTTTTTTAAATTTGTTTCTTTAGGCACCCGAAGGAAATTTTGAACGTGAGGAGGAGAACATGGAAGTGGCTAGCACAAGCCAACAATCAAAACCAGTTGAAAATTAGCAACACTTCACCGATGCACTTTTATACTTTTTCACGAAGTGTAAATAGTATATTGATTTTGTGCAATATCCTTCATGCTGTCCGTCCGTATGTCCGCAAACCATTTCCACGCTAATGAAGCTAGAGACTTGCAATTTGGAATATATACTCGTGTATGCCCTCGTCAGATAAATTGTCAAGATTTTACCTTCTTTACCTTTTTCCTCTATACCTATAAAGCCGTTTCGAGGGGTCGATGCAGCCTTTGGATATCAGCTCGTCCTCCTGGTTGTCGATCTTCGCCTGCGTCTTCGGGTTTTTAGGATATCCTTACGATATAGCATTACTTCTCGCATACAAAAAAAACATACAAACAGAAAACATCGAACTCTCACGTTAGTTAGTGAAGTGAATTAGGCACAAGGAACTCAGATATGGACAGAGCACAGTTAAAGCCAATCATTGAGGACGCTTTAGCAGCCCAAGTACAGGAGACCCAAAAGAGAGAAAGATACCTCAGGGCATACATTGAACAGAAAATCGAAGAATTATCGGAGCTTAAAGACCCAGAAGCTAAACGGAGTATTCGCTGTGACGAGCCTCTTGATATTGTCAACAGTTTGCCAGAATTTAATGACATACACGACACGTACATGACATGGCGGCAAGCAGTGCATGCCTCGTTCAACATTTTTCAAAACTTTAATGACTGTTTACGCCATTATTAGGCCAAAGTAATCATTAAGAACAAGGTGAGGGGTTCTGCCCATGTGATTTATGCATCCTTCAACACTGCCCTTAACTCTAAGGCTACAAAAGCACTGCTCGATTTCACCTATGGCGACATGATACCTATTCATGTTATAGAACAAGAAATAGATACTCGCAGACAGGAATAGATACTCAGCAAGTACAGGTCAACCATGACAGGTACGCCTTTGCGACTAGTTTCGCCAAAGGCTTGGAAGACAAAGCTGGTAAGAACAAGCAAGACTAGCAACTCTAGTCGAGACCGCTCGACTAGGGGATACCCTGAACCCTGCGAAGAACCACTATTCCGAGCATTCTCCGTTTCTTTTATATACATATGTATATGTATGTACATTACAAGCAATACATAACCACACACACATAGGCAAGCATACACAAGCGCAAGTAGCTGCGTCAGCTGTTCTTATTCTGCTATTTGTTGTCAATGTTATGGGAAATTAAATGTTTAATGTGTTCTAGACGGACGATTGTGATCAAACTTGTTGGGCGTGATCATATCATTTATATGTGTTTATTGTCTATAGTACTTGATATGCGGGACTTACAAACTTGAGGCGAAGGGGGCGTGGCACCCAAAATTTAACAAAAACCGAAATTGTGTAAGGCTCAAAAAACACAAAAAGCAAAATTTCTCTAGCTCTAGCTAGAAAGATGAATTAGAATTTTATAACTGAATTTATGTTTTCGTGTTTATACAAACAACATTTGAAGCCTCTTATAGGTTCTGAGATCGACGCGCACATATATACGAACAGACGGACGGACGGACAGACAGACGGAGAGAGCTAGATCGACTCAGCTTGTCTCCCTGATCAAGAATATAAATACTTTATGGGGTCTGCCACGCCTCCTTCCTCCTTTCCCAATTTCAATGGGTTCAGGGTATAGTGAGGTGCTGAATCAGAACCGCCACACTCCCCCGCAGTATGAGCACAACACTCAGGCTGGTCAAGGGAAAAGCCCCACTTTCACAAAACAAAGAAATCAGAGTTCTGGCGCAATCCGGTCTGGACCTGCAAGTGGAACCTGCCAAGAGCCGATGGAAGAATACGAGACCGATTGCGCTAATTTTCTAGTGAGAAATCTAAATTTTTTAGGGCAAGGTCCCTGCTGCCGTACTTATGGCTACGAATAACAAGGACATATTTCAAATTACTAATCGACACGAGCTCATCGAAAAACTATATCAAGCCTCTCAAAAATATTGAAGGCGTTGGCCCAGTCGATACTAAGTTTTCCAGGCCAATGCCAGGATACCACCAGATAGCTCTAGCCGAACAAGACAGGAAAAATACAGTTTATACAGTGATTGGCGGGAAGTACGCGTTTTTTCGACTTCCCTTTGGCCTAAAAAATGCTGGTAGCATTTTCCAAAAAGTCCATGTCTGTCGACGATGTCATATTTTTTTCTGAAAACGAAAAGCCAAACACTTTCAGTGGGCCTTCAAGAGTCGGCGTAATGCAAATTTGAGAGTGGCTCAAGAAAAGTCCCAATATTTCAAAGAGCTAGAATCACTATTTTCTTTCCTTGGCTTGGCCAGTTCCTTATGCTGAATTATAAAAGACTTTTCTGCAAGTCTAGCATAGACATTCAGACATTTTCAGAGAAGGAAACGATTCGGTGAGCAAATCAAAGAAAGTCCCAGTTAAATTGTATGAAAAACAACGACACGCTTTTGAAAAGCTACTTAATATTCTTGCTTCAGAAGATGTAATGTTGATGTACCTAGATTCTAAGAAGCCATTTGTCCTTCTGTCACAGAGTGGAAGGCCAATAACAATGATTTCCCGTACATTAATGGACAGAGTAGCAAACTATGCTACCATTACCTCTACGGGGACATTTATATTTTCTCAGATCATCATTCACTCCCGTTCACGGTACCTGAAGGGAACCCTTTTCTATAAGTCTGGAAGGAGAGCCATGTCAATGTCACTGTCAGACACCGCTACAATATATAGTGAAGGATCACTGACCTACACAATTGAAAAAACTGAGAATCCGGCAAGCTGGTTATAAAAACTGATTGTTTTAGAAGAATCTCGTTTCCCTCTTATTCGGATACGAAATAAAGAATGCCCTGATACAGGTTCGTCATCAGCCCAATTGTGGATACAGCTACAGCTTGTAATGGTCGCAGCCCGACCAATTTAAAAAAAATTAGTTATCTTTAAGTTGCGCGCGCATAGCAACAGCTGTGAAAGCCCTTAAAGCTTTCGTCGCCAGCTGTGCCTTTGAAGGTTAACCGCGTGCGCAAGCGCGGCCAACTTGAAGAGGTTCCGAGCTTTTGAGCAATAGAGAAGCGGGAGAGCGAAATTGAGCTATATCCCATTCTGTCTGATCTTCCTTAAGATGCGCTCTGATTGCAGCTAAAATTGACCGCTTAACTCGTTCTGCCGCATTACTCTGGGGAGAATACAAAGCAGTATATATGTGTCTGACGCCCAATTCGGTTAGGAAGGCGTTAAATTCATTGGCACGAAGCTGAGCGCCATTATCACTCACTAGAACTTCAGGAACTCCAAAACGGTGAAAGATATTTTTAAGCAAAAATTCCTGAATAGAAGAAACGGTCTACATGTGGGTGACTGTAACCCCATTGGTGGTCAAAGGGTATAATTATGTGCTTTTGTTTCCTTGCAAGTGTCACAGTCGCGAATGTAAGTACGTACATCGCTAGCTAAGCCAGGCCAAAACAAATTCCTCCGAAGTTTCTCGATAGTTTTCTGAATACCACAGTGGGACGAAACTTCGCTATCATGTACTTGCCAAAGTACATCCGATCTGTCGTATGGGAACCAATAACTTCCACATACTCCTATCAGGGTCTTCCCTACCTTTAGAGTGTTCAGTTCGAATATAAATATACTGGTCACAGAGCTTAATGTCTGGGAATTTGGACTGTTGCAGAGTAAACTTATTCTTAAGCTCCTGATACTCATGGTCAAAGAAAGCATTCGAGTCAAAATCTACAAATGGACCAATATCTAGCTCTGCAACTTCCGCTTGACAGAGCATCTGGAACTTTGCGATATTTTCCTTTCCGGTGCGAAATTGTAAACTTGTATGGCTGCAAGCGGAAAATCCACCGAGCCAGTCTACTAGAAGCGTTTTGCTGACGCATAAGCCATAGAAGGCTTGAATGGTCAGTCAAACTTCAAATGGCTGCAATTCCAAATAACATCGGAATTTTTCAGTTACGCTATAATTTCGCTGCGCACGACTCAACTTTTTGGACATAAAAGCAATCGGCACTTCATCATTTTCTGATGATAACTGCACTAGTACATCTCGTATACCATTGTCGCTGGCATCGCAGTGCAAATAAAACTTTTTCTCAAAATCCGGGTTCTGTAACACAGGAGCGGTAGTAAGAATTGTTTTCAGCTTATTCATAGCCTCTTGTGCCTCTTCAGGCCAAGCAAACTTTTTTTTTTTGTCTAAGGCGTCTGTTATAGGGCACGTGAGATCGGCATAGTTTTAAATAAGCCTTCTATACCAACCACATAGACCTAAAAATCCACGAGCCTGTTTCAGATTCTTTGGTTGTGGTCAATTCCTAATGCAATCAATTTTAGTGGGATCTGTACAGATACCTATGATATGTCCCAAATAATTTACGCTTTTTACACAGAAATGACTTTTTCAATAATCAGCGGTAAATTAGCTTTGCGATATTGCTCTTCGAGGCATACTAAGACTGTCAAGTGTTCTGAACAATTCTTCGAAACTACGCATACATCATCTAAATAACCAAATACGCAATAGCGCAAATCGGGGGGTATTATTTCGTCCATAAGACGGCACATCGTGGCCGGAGCATTACATAAGCCAAATGGCATAACTTTAAATTGATAAAGGGGTCGACGTGGAATAGTAAAAGCTGTTAATGGCCTTGTCTCTTTGGTGAGTTCGATTTGCCAAAAAGCATCTTTTAAATTCAATTTGGAAATAATGTTAGCTTATGGCATTCGCGAAAAGATGCCTTCAATACCTGGCAAAGGGTAAGCATCCTTTTTAGTTGCTTCGTTTAATTTACAAGCATCTAGACAAAGTCGAATTTTGTTTGGATTCAACACAAGACGCATAGGATAACTCCAAGCGCTGATCGATGGTTCTATCACATCGAGCTTTAACATCCTGTCAATTTCAGCGTACAGAAGAGTTTCCACTGCCGGGCTAACTGGATAGAAACGCAGTTTAACCGGGCGTGCATCTCCTACGTCGATGAGGTGCTGAATTAGACGGGTACGACCTAGTCCTTCTTGACAATTTGGAAATAGTGATTTGACGACTTCCAACTGTTGCACTTGCGTTTCTGTCAAGGGAATTGAATTATTTTCTTTAACTTCGCAAGTTACGGAGAGCGGATCCGCCTTCTCAGAGATGGGCTGCACAGAACTGATCACGTGCGGAGCTAGAGCTAATTCTTTCCAAAAATCTCTACCCAGAATTAATCTTTGCTTTATCGAGGGAATAATGTAAAGCTGCAAGGGCTTTGTTATTCCCTTATACGTGATTGGGCTTGACAACGCCATGGGCTTTTCCGTCTTCTGTGTAAACCTGAGACTTGATAGACTTAACCTCACTATAGTCTGAAAAATTCTCTAACGCTAATTCAGATCCAATACAACTAACACTGGCGCCGGTATCTAATAAACCCAATTCAGTAAATCTACAAAATTTGACTTCAGCGTAACAAAGCGAATCATTTTTATTGTAGATAACTGCAAAAACTATTAATTTCTTAAATTTTATTTCTAAATAATTCCTAAGCCGTTCGTGATAAGGACGCAAATACATGGGCGTGTTATTTTCATCCTGTACTGGTTGAAAATTTAATACGGGAGGATGTTATTTGGCATTACAATCATTAATTGCATCCGTATCAACTAATTTTTTTTGAAGGGAGCATCCTGATGTTGTTGGACACACGCTTTGGTCGGTTTTCCGCCAAGCGCTGAATACAGGCCTTACATTGTGGCTTATATACATTGAGAGCACCACACCCATAACAAAATATGCGACACTCCGCTAGACAGTTTTCCCAAAAATGTCCTGGCGTATCGCAATTCCAACAGGTTATGTTTGCTTTTTGAAGAGCAGCAATCTCTGATTCAGTATTGTCAATCGGACCACTTTCTGCGATTATCTCCTCAACTGTATAAATCTGTCGCCGTTGCAAAGGCTGTTTGGCCCGAATAGAATTTTCGGCACAGCTACTGGTCTCCGCAGCTAAACTTTCATGCATTTGAACCAGTTTGCGCAACTGACCTACTGAATGCACCGGTTGATAGAGTAACTATTCTTAAGGATTTCAATCAACTCTTCCTCCTCTATTCTCACTGACGATTTGTCAATTAGGAAAACGACACCCTCATAGAAATTGCTGAAAGACTCTCCCTTTTTCTGCTTTCATCAGTTCCATCAAATTGTATATTCCATTTTTGCATTATTTGCGCTAATTGACTCGGATGTACTGACGTATGACTTGACGAAGACATCTGAACGGACGGACGCTTTTTCTCTCTCTTTCTTCTTTCTCTCTTTTTTTTTTTTTTTTTTTTTTTCTCTCTCTCTCTCTCTCTTTTTTCTTTCTTTTTTTTTTTTTTTTTTTTTTGGAAGGACATTAGGTGGAGATCGACTGCTCACATTCAAGGAAGACATGACTTGAGTGACGGTTTTCTCGATCATAGTTTGAATGGTCGAATAATCAACCGGAACGTATTCTTTCCGACGAGTGCTTCCCGAACGATATGGACAACCTCTTCTCCTAACGTTTAGACTAACCCCACTAACGGCCCCTCACTCTCCTCTAACGTTCGCTGGTCTTTTAAAGTTTTGGCCAAGTTACAAGTCACTGCTAACTTAAAATCTGATAATTGTACCTCAGCGGCACAATTTGGACAGTTCTGATAATCTTTTAACCACTCTTCCAGACAAAGTTTATGATAAATATGGCAGCAATTGGTGATATAACACGATTGTGTGTTTGTCAAAATCTGACAACAGATGCCGCATAGTAAATTTTATTAAATAACGTTAAGTACTGGCAAAGTAAAAGAGAGGGTCGAGATATTCGTATAACTGTTCGTAGTTCGTTTACAATCTTTCTTTGGGCTATTGTAATTAAATCTAGTTGGTGCCGATCAATTTTCTACTAATGTGCATATAAATAAACTATCCGGCATAGGAATGCCCATGCAGCATGTCACCGTGCCGAATACACAATATTCCAGAGTTATATGGAAGCTACAATTTACAAAAATCAAATTGAGTTGCAGCTTCTTCCACAGCAACAATAGAACGAGCACAATTGTGAGAGATGTTTTTCTATAGCTGAAGCTATTTTATTTTTATTGACGATAAACTATTCAAGTTTTCTCGGTGTGAGTTCCACGCTGAAAACTTCAAGCTTCGTAGACCCATCGAAAAGTATATACTCTTAGCACTCAGTGTTGCGATAGGCAGACCAAGCCAGTCTACTCTATTTCGACAATAATGATACTAAGGTTGTCAAGTAGTA